>OVBI01003468.1:0-12339 GCA_900406495.1 Sisymbrium altissimum
AGATTTAAAGGTTTAGGGATTCGATTTTATATTTCAGGGTTTATGTTTTGGAATTTACAGAATGAAACTCATTTACATCAGCACAATTACTTGAACATTTTTGGGAAAAAATGTTCTATTCTATTCTATTTTGGGAATGACATAGTACAGTGAGTAATACTATTTTGTTTGGGCTTCCCCTTCCAAAGGGTTTAGGGTTTAGGGTTTAGATTCTCGTAATTAGGGTATAGTATTTAGTTTTGTGGGTTTATTGGACAATGTTATATGTATTATATTCTATTCTATTTGTGAAATATATAGTACAGTGACTAACACTATTTTGTTTGGGTTCCCCCTACCAAAGGGGTTAGGGTTTAGATTTAAAGATTTAGGGATTCGATTTTATATTTTAGGGTTTATGTTTTATGATTCACAGAATGAAACATATTTACATAATCACAGTTACTCGAAAAAGTGTTTTATACTACTATCCTATTTTACATAGTATTACTATATGTCAAGAATAAAGTCTTATGTCATAGGTAAAATATAATATATCATAAAATAAAAATAGGACCTAAAATAGGAAGAAAATCAAATTCAATTAATGAAATATATTAAATGTTAGGTTATAGATTTGATAGAGTAGAGTCATTAGACTCAGAAACTATATAAGTGCTTGTGTTCACACTTGTTTTTTTCTCTACACATACCTACTTGTATCTAAGGGTAAAATTGAAACAAAATGGGCCAAAAATCCATAAAACAATTATGATCATTACATGGTCAACCCCCAATATGTTTATTTGGCAAACTCACCCATATATATATATATATATATATATATATATATCTATTTTTTTTTTTAAACGAGAATTGAAATGGAAAAGTTAGCCCAAATCCCCTGATTTCCAAGATAGAAAGAGAAGAAGGTGTTTCAGAATTTGTGAGAGATGAGAAGATGATAAAGACAATTGAAATACCGGCTGAAAGTGGCTCTGATACCACGCGATGAGTCGTAAGCCAGGAGTTAGGCTTTCAGCACGGTGCAGGGTAGATTTAGCCCGGAAGCTACTAGCTTTGTGTGGATTTTGTGATGGATCGTAGGGTCGCACTGAGGTTGCGGATTAGCCCCAAATATTCCCGGTTCTCCAAGTGTATAGATATGACGCACTAGAGCCACTTAAAAGAAGATTTGTTGAATGAAATACCCTTCCAATCAGCAGAAAAGAACACGATGAACAAAGAGATTCAATCTTGGAATTTTAATGAAAAGAAGTCTGATTTTATTACTTAAGCAATTCGAATACTTATACAAAGAAGCATTCGACAAGGAGTTTATGAAAATATTAAAAGATACACGGCAACCAAGGCCATGCAGAACTTAAATGCATGCAAAAATTAAAGAGAAGAAGTTTAAATTTGAAAATGGCGCGTATCGGAGAAAACGATCCTTCGGCTGCCTGTCCAGGTTTATCCTCGATGTTTGGCTCGGTCAGTCCAGGACGCGGATGCAGCAAACACACGGTGTCTCGGTCAAATCATGATTCTGTCGAGCCAATTGAGATGTCTCTCATTTGATCATCTCCTTTAGTCCCATGAAGCGTTCCTTGGAGTTTTGCCCGAACAAAAAGTCGATCGGGTCGTCAAAGTTGCAGTCGTTCCAAGTTGGCTCGGCTATCGGGTTGCTGTATCGGGCAAAAATAGAGTTTGCCCGATGTTCGGGAAATTCGGCCCGAGCAAAGTTTAAGTACGATGTATCGGGTGACTCCTCTCGGTAATCGGTACGGGCAATGTCTCGTCTGGCCCGAGAGAATCGAACCTCGGGTGGTGGAATTCTGCGTGACTCGCCCGTGGCCCGGAATGGGTACTCTGCAGCGCGTCCGGTACGTTCCGATAGACCCGTGTCTCGATGTTCAGCATGTTTGATTCGGGAAACCTCCATTCCATCTCGAGACATCGATTCTGCTCCTCGTTTAGCCCGGTCTATCCCTCGTTTGTCTCGGCTTTCCCGCTCTGGTTCATGCTGCGTTCCCTGCTCCATGCCATCCAAACGGTCCGACTCCGATTTGTCCGGGACGTCTCCGAGATTCCTATCAAGTGCATCATTGAAAGTTATGATATCTCTTAGGCCTAGACCACCGTCCTTTTTAGATAGAGTAAGCTTGTCCCAAGCGATCCAACATATCTTTCTTTGTGATCCATTATTCTTGTCCCACCAAAATCTTGTATACACTTACTTGATTCTTTTGCAGAGACTAAGAGGCAATTTAAACGAGGACATACCATAAGTTGGGATAGCCAAAAGGACAGATTTCAACATGGTAAGCTTTACAGAACTTGAAAGACAACGAGATGACCAGTTCTTAACTCTTTGATCAATATGGTCAACAATGGAAGTAAACAGGTCCTTTTTTCTGCGTCCAAAGTATTCTAGAATTTCAAAGTACTTCTCCACTCCTCCATCTTTCTCAATTCCTAAAATGCTTTTAACTTCTGCTTTTAAAGGTGGTGATGTCTTGGCAGAGAAGGAGATAGATGATTTGTTGGCATTTATGGTCTGACCCGAGGCATACTCATACTAACTTAGGTTGGCTTTTAGAGTTAGACAACTTGTGACATTAGCTTTGAGGAAGAACATAGTGTCATCTACAAAAAGTAAGTGATTCACACGTGGGCTGTTTCTAACCACTTTGATTCCAGAAAGGTCTCCACAATCTTGGGCTTTTTGCAGATACCGAATAACATTTTTACGCAAAGAATGAAGATGTAGGGAGATAGAGATAGGAGATCCCCTTGTCTGATGCCCCATGATGGAATAACATGAGCGTGAACAGCTTCATTTACTAGGAAAGAGTAGGACATGGTGGTTAATCAATACATGATCTAGGTAACCCATTGATGATGGAATCCCATCTTTTCCATCACTAGCTTGATAATTCCACTAAATCCTCTCATAGGCTTTGCTTATATCGGTTTTAACCACCATGGAGCAAATTTTTTTTTTTTCCTGCATATATCTTGAGGCAGTGAAGGACCTCATGGGTAATGAGGACATTTTCACAGATTGCTCTCCACTGTACAAATGCATACTGATTCTCAGATATAATCCCCTGAAGTATTGGTTTTAATTGCATTCTTAATATCCTCGAGATTATCTTATAGCAGATGTTACATACAATGATAGGTCGATAATCAGATACACGCTTTGCATCACTGTTTTTATTTATTTATGAGTCTTGTGTTAATTTTCTGAGGTAGAGAGCCAAAATCAAAGAAGCTCTGCAGTTCTGCAACTACCGAGGCTCTAAAAACATCCCAATTTGCTCTAAAAAAAAACAGGCCGAAAACCCATCTGCCCCCGGAGCCTTGTCAGGATGAATAGCAAAGAGGGTGGCCTTAATTTCAGTCATGGTAGCCTTGGAAATGAGATTTTTGTGTCTCTAGGGAATACGAGGTTGTATTGGTTGATCCACCGCATCAAAACCATAGCACTGTTCGAAGTAAAGAGGTCTTGAAAGTAAGTTGCAATTTCCAAACCTATTTATTCTTCCCACATGACAATTCCATCTGAGGTTTCAGTTACTGACAATCTATTGCATGATCTTCTGCCCTTTTCACCTGCATGGAAGAAACCAGAGATTTTATCCCCTAGTGTAAGCAAGATTTGCCTACTCATTTGTCTCTAGAACTTCTCTTCTGTTTTGTACGCTAATCGTAGTTGCTTATTTATGTCCGCCATAAGAGGTTCATTTGGCGTCGTTGTTGTCTTTAGGTTGTTAATAGCTACCTGGATTTCCTCAATTTTTTTCCTCCTATTTGCTTGGTGAGCTTTATTCCAACTTGAGATTTCACTCCGGCACTTAGATAGGCGAGATACAACCAGTAGGTTATGAGAAGCTTCCCAAGTGCTTTTAACCAATTTACACACTTCCTCATTGTTGCTTAGCCTTCTATCATATTGAAAGATCTTTTTTTTTCTTCTTCTTCTTCTTTGTGATATGAAAACAGGATAGAAGGGGTCTATGATCAGATCCTTCGAAGTTTAGGTAACGAAACCTGCTGTTTGGAAAGAGTTCTGACCATGCTGAGTTTGCCATAGCTCTATCTAAACGACAGTGAATCAAATGGGAGTGTTGTATTCCGCGCCAAGAGAAGAAATTACATGAGTGTCGAATGTAAAATAGGTCGCACTGGGATAAGAAATAGCGAAAGACACCAAAGGTACTCTCAGCCCTGATTCTTCCTCCCATCTTTTCACTATTGTCTACAATCTCATTAAAGCCACCTGTTAAAAACCATGGTGTATCTCCCTCAGGAAAAAAAGCATTGAGAAGGTTCCAGACTCTTTGGCGCTTTGAAATTTTGGGATCTCCATAGACAAAGGTAGCGTGAAAACGATCCTTTTTAAATTTGATAACATCATTTAATATGGTTATGACCAGATGATATAATTTCCAGGGAGATTTCTTTTTTTTTTCCAGAACAAAACTAAACCACCACCTCTTAGAGTATGAGTAGATACCAGAGAGTGACATTCATGGTCAAGCCAGTTGAGTTCCTTGAGGATGATATCATCGGGGTTCTTTGATTCCATGAGAAAAATCACACCTTGGAAAGTACGCCATTGTAGTTCTCGGAGCTGCTGGACTGTTGCGGTGTTCCCCAAACCACAGAAATTCCAGCTAAGTATCGTTAAGGAAGAAGAGGATGGCGTGGATGAAAATCTGCCTGTTGCCAGGTAAAGGCTGGTATGATCTGAATATTTGGAGTTCTAGAAGAGGATGCTCCTCGAGTAGTACCCGTGGTGGTAGTTACCGTTATGTCTGGTGCCGTATGAGCTCTTGTAAGGTTACGCTTTTTAGTACTTGAGCGTGAAAGGGGAATAAGACTTGATACCACTTTCATTTGCTTTGCTGGTATTCCTTTCTTTTTGGTGGTGGAGCTCGTTGAGTCTTTGGAATTGTAGCAGATCGAGGAGGATTTTCAACAGCTGTAGTAGTTGTTGCAGTTGTATGATGCTGGTCTACAAAGTGAGAGGAAGTGTCTTCCACAGTCTGACTTGCAGCTGTTGCCGCCATAAGCCCTTCGGTCTCCCTTTGGAGAATATTTTGTCTCCTTGCTTCATTTTCTATGGGATCTGAGCAGTTGACATATTGAATGGTGACCTCCTGGAGATCATTCAACACTTCCTCTGTTATTGGGATGGTAACCAGAGGTAGGAAGCTTTCTTGGTTGAGATTGCGCTCCACCAGAAGGCATGGTGGAGGAGTAAAAATGTCCCTATCCCGGTTCTTTCAAAGCCTGGGATACCTCCCTCCAGCGAAGTTGAGGTTGGTGATTCCTTCCATGTGGTTCTTGTCGGGAATATTGGTGTCTTGTTCACTGTTAGATGGTGACTTTGAGAAAGAGGATGTTTTCAGATCTGAGTCTTTATATGTTGGTGTTGAGCGGGGAGGCATGATTTTGTTTGTTAAAGGTTGGACTTTGTTCTCCTGCATGCATATCCTTTCTCCAAATAGTCTCCCATGTCTATCAACTCTTTGATGGAAAGAAAGATGGTGCTCGTCGTATTGCAGCTTTGAAGTTGTGAGATCTTATGACTTCCAAGGCAAGGCCGGTAGGTCTGTTGGTTGGTGAGTTGGTCCCTCCTAATGAGTGTGAAGCCCTAGTACTAGGGAGTGAACCATTTTGATTATCCGGACAACTGTTGGTATGATGGGAGAGTCTACCACAATGGGTGCAGTGAAGTTTCAATCTTCCGTATTCAAAGGTAACGAGGCTCTCCTCACCTGTCGAGAATTCCACAATTGTTTCATTTAGAAGTGGTTTGAGACCTGACAATTGGTTTCTTACAGACGTCTTAGTTATTTCATAGGTTTTCAAGGTTCCGAGCTCAAACTCGATGTTGTAGAAGACCTTACCATGTCAATAGTGTAGGGGTAAACCTTTCAGAAGAATCCAGAAAGGTATTTAAGAAGGGAAGGAAGCTGAGATAATGGGTTCCCAACGTTAGAGTATGACCATCCAGTGGTTGTAGAGGTATGGTCTGTTCAAGATAACTTGTTGGAGGTCATTTTCCCTGTCAAATCTGAACTGGAAACAGTCGTAACCCAAATCTGAACCAACAACCGTGCCTTTGAGATTCCAGTTCCTCGGAAGGGATGAAATTAGAGACCCCATTCTCTGAGCTAATGGGTTTGTCAAGCGTCTAATGAGGGTGAAAGAGTTCTCCTTTATCAGATCTGAAGTATCAAACTCTGATGTTTTGATTCTTTTCCGAACTGGATCCGGATTTGTGGTGCTGATACTCTACCTTTTTCCTCAGATGTGTAGCGTCGTGCCATGGTTAGTAGTCAAAGATACATAAGAGATATAAGAGGTGCCGAGTATTGAAAATATGTTGAGGCCGAAGTTAGGATGTTGAAAACAAATAAAGACAGTTTTAAAGCTTCCAAAGCAGAGTTCATATCAATGCTTTTTGGACCAAGAAAAATTTTACATTCACCGGGTACATGTTATTTTGGATAAAACCGGAGAGTTGATAGTTAGAAATTCACTTGTTGATATGTTAAGGATTATCGAAACTCGTGTCTGAAAAAGAAAAAAACTCACGAACTTAATCTTTTTAAAAAATGAATACAAATTTTCATTGAGTTTCCATGAATTTTTCTAAAACAACTAAAATAATTTAAAAATAGGGAAATCAATTTTAAGTTTTCAAAAAAGTAGTAGCATTTCCTTCAAAAAAGTTACATAGATATATCACAAAATGATCTAATATCAAACGGCTGTTGTGAGTTGCTTATTCGGATGAATAGATAGTGAATCTTCGTCATAAAAACTCGTCAGAAGATTTTTGTGAGTCAGAAAAGAAGGTTCTAAAAGTGGAGAATACATCGTCCTCGTAACCATCTCTCTGTGTAGTGAAGAACAATATTTGTTATAAGTAGAGATCGTCACATTTAATTGGAATCCAATTCCAAATAAGAAATCCAGCTCTAACAAGTTAATCTCTTCTGTAGTTATTCCTCCGATTTTTGCATAATATGCATTATTGTAGCACCTACAGTTTATCAAATTCAAATGATGTTAAAAGGTGATTACCATAGACATTAAAAAAAAATAGTATACATCATGTTATGTTTCATAAGGTTCCAAATTAAAATCAATTAGCAGTTCAGTAATTGATTCATTATATTATTATAGGTCTCATTTCACTTTTAAGTTTTCACTGGAGATTTCTAACACAATCCGTTCAACTCAAAATTTGCATGTTGTCCACCGCTAGGTGATATTGACAAGTAGCAAATCGATTCAAATATTTGTGTCAATGACGCCAAATTTTAGTATTTTTACTAATGTATTTTCTAGTTTTCAGAAAAGGATATATATATATATATATATATATCAGTCTAGCTATATATCATATTCTTTTCAGTAAAAGATCAGTCTAGCTGTACAGGGTCATTATTCTATACCCATTCTCTCTGAAAAAAATCATCTCTAGTTTCTAATTTTCTGAGTGTGGGGGAAAAATAAGCTTGCATGCTTCAACCCAAATTAAGATTAACGTTAACAGGAAAAAAGAAAAAAATGGGTACAACTTTCATGCTAAAAAGTAATTATTACAAAAAGGGAAGAAAACAAAAAACAGAAAAAGAGGAGAAAACTTACAAGTCATCCATGAATTTGGCAGAGACCAAGACGCTCGTTATAATGAGCCTATGGACGTTGAAGGAATCAATAGGCAAAAATGGCTGCTTTTGTATGAACCGATCCAAATATATATACGCGACTATGTAACACGAGTCGCTACAATTTGCGTACTTGAAGATCCTCTCCATATAGCTTCTGATCGATATAGAAGGTCTGGTCAATGCACTGAAAGCTGAGATGCTCTGATGCTCCCAGAACGGACGGCTCAGATCGTCGTTCGTCTCCGACACCCTTTGTAGGAGAGATGACATCGCTGTTATCACATTTGGCATGATCTCAGCCATCGGTTCTTGATCTTCAATCATCTTCTCAATTTGATCTTCCATTGCAGAGAGATATGTACACTTTTATTTATTTATTACATGGATTGGTTATTTTTTTGGGTATCTTCTTTTGCCTGTCGGTTTGGGTATTTATATTGAATAATGAAGTTACAATGTATATGTAGACACTAAGATATGTGTATCTATGTGTAAAATGCTTTTACATGAGTCATGCTAATGATAATTGGGTTCTCACGCACTACAGAACAACCGAAATTGATTCTTTTGACCAATGGTTTTATTGTTAATTTGCAAATTTATTTTAGCGCCAACCACTATATTTGGACCATTTGGCTGGTATATTGGAGACACAATGTTTGATTTAGATTAATAAAGTTATTAGGTCAGTAATATATAGTTAGTTTAAGCTTGTAAAAGAAGAATATCTTTTTTATATATACAACTGAAAATAGAAGATTGAAAGTAAAGGTTTGAACGAAAAAAGAAAGAAAGAAAGAAAGTAAAGGTTACTCTTAAAGTTCAAAAAAAAAAAAAAAAAAAAAAAAAAAANAAGAAAGTAAAGGCTTGTTAGGTTGGATTTTGATGCTCATGAGTCTCGTCCGTGACTTGCTGAGAACTACAATAAATTCTAAGAAAAAGTGAATAAATAGTATTATCATAAACAATGATCAAAAAGAATTTTTATATTTCAAGTTATTGACCATAGGTTATAAGCATTAATCAAACTAAAAAATTGTCAACAGTTTATAAGTAAATTTTATCAAAAAAAAAACACAGTTTATAAGCATTACTTTTAAACAATAGAGTACATAAGATATAAGATAATGCCAACTTGAGAAATTTGGTTTTCCATAGGACAAAATTGGTTAACCACCAATCTAATGCCAACTTTGAGAAATTTGATTTTCTATAGGACAAAAAATATATAATGACATTATATGTAATTTATCTAATAAATTATGATCTTTTTTATTTGAGATTCAATAATCTCTATAGTAATGACACATCATTATGGTACTAATGTAATAAAGACATGATGATAAGGTTATTCTTATTTTAAGATTCTCAAATAATATATAAGGGATTGCTAGGCAGGGGATATTACTTGAAACGTTAGTATTTGGTTGTCAAAAGTCAGAAACCCATCGACATAAAGATATCCAATTATACATTCAAGAAATTTACCCAATATAAAGGTGTTAATATTACCAAATATCCATGAAATTATATTATATTTTAGCGCCAATAAGCAGCGCCATGTGGCAGCGGAGTGTCGAGCCTGAACCAAGGTGCTAAACACGTCAAAGAGAGTGAGCAACATGTTGTGAATATTCACTGGATCTTATGTCTTCTCTCACTTCCTTCCTGTTTTTTTCTTTCTTTCCATAAATTAATCGAGTATCTATCTTATCATTTGAATCCGATGCTGATGCTGATGCTGCCTTGTCATCTTTTCCCATTAGTATTCTAATTTTATGATTATATATCACGTCTAATATTCTGAGTGTGAAACATATTTTGACATGGTCAAAGTTATATGTTTTTCTACAATTTAAGTTGGAACGGTGGTTTGTTTCTCATTTGTTTTTCCCCCATCAATTGTAATTTCCTATAAATTTAGCAAATTGTTTTTTTCAATATTAGGTGAATCCGCGTTACCCATTAGTCATTTTCGTATACTGTACATGTTTCTTCTACTTCGATAAGATAATATTCATGATGAAGACAAATCTTACAGTTGTCAAGAAAGAAACAAGAGAGAAAATCTTAAATTAATTTTTCGAGTAATCTGGTTGACAATATATATTTAAATTAAAATTTTATAAATTTTAAAGACAAGAAAAAGAAGAGAAAACACTAACAAAACAGAAACTAAGAACAATAATATATTCATCGAATATATATAAGACAGAGATATGATGTGTTTTATTAGTCAGAAATTGACAGAAAAGTTGAAAAGTAATTTAATATAGAAGTTTGGTCTGTCTTAAGTTTGAAAATTAAACCGATCTGATCTAGAAATTATTTTGAACGGGTGCAAAAAAATTTTCTTTTAAAGATTATTAAAATAATATTACATTAAAAGCGAAACAATATTTTATATATAACATACATTTAGCTGTTTGTTAAAAACTTTCATTTATATTCAATTTTTAAAGTTTGATCCAGCAAAAATAAAAGTAATGGGGACATAATTATAATTTTTAATGGGAACAAAACAAAAATTATGTAAAACATGTATTAAATTTTAAAAAACACTGGGGGCACTTGCACCCACCCTGTGAATAGTAGATCCGCCCAAGTGATAGTGGTTATCTTTTTATGGTGTTTTTTTTAGTGAGAGATCAAGTATTCTGGCGTTTTAAAATTATCTTAATATGATGTCAAATGGCTAATTAAGAACTTCGAATTAAGTTTAAATAGAAAAGAAAAAATTAGTTTGAAAATTAATTGTTCATGTGAAAAATTAGATCAGTATAACGAAAACAGAACGTATATGATGAAATCAACTATTAGAGTTGTGAGCACGCTCAATACAGTAATTTACAGCGATGATGATGGAGACGACGAAATTGAAACCGTATTCATTGTGAGAAGCTTGAAATCTTCCAACTTTAGTCCTCTCAGGTCATAATTAGATGCTTTGACTTCTCATAACAGAAACTAGTAGCAACAGTACCAAATTTATTAATATGGACAAGGCTTACATTACCAAATACAACAATTTACATCCAATTATCAGAATATCACACACAGACACACAAAACAAACTAGAAAATTTTCTACGAGAATCCTCTGTTTTTGAAGGAAAAGGAAACAAAGGGTTTTTAGTTAGCCGTAGCAGCGGATAGGGTCCTTGCAGCTCTTTGCAGGGGATTGCGCTTTGCCATACTTTGATGCAGTAAAACCCAATCTTTTAAGAAACTGATAAACGTAACCCAACGTTCATGAGAAACGCCGATTACAGACTCAAAGACTACGAGAATCAACTCGTCGAACAAAGAGCTAAGAACCCCAAAAAGGGAAAAACGATGAATAAAACAATTACAGATTTTTAGATTATCTTGCTAAACGTTTCTTCTCTTCCTTTATTCTTTATCTTTTTGGGCTGACTTCCAACGAGGCCCACTTCTTTATCGTAACGGCCCAACTCCTACGCCCACTATGATTCATACTCTTTTCCTGTAACAAATCCTTCCCCTTCGAAAAACCTTGACCGCAAGGTTTATCAGTCAGATACCAGAATCAAACACTTCATAGAATGTTGCTCAGGTGGTCGTTGCAAATGGAACACGTCTGATTTGATGCAGTAAGTAACCCGGTTCTCAAAATGATTAGTGATAGAATCATCAAACCTGAATCTTCTCCCGAAAATGGGAATGATCTTGCCTTGAATTTGAGAACTTTGTTCCTTGAACCATTCCAGAACAATGGGCAAGGTTTGTGACCTTTCAAGTCTATCAACCAAGAACGCCAAGTAATCTTCAACCGTCAGTTCCCATTTAGCATCTCTATTCTCCAGTGATAAAGCCAAGAACAGTTTCTTGCGGCATTCCCAGCTCATTGTCATGCAATAAATTTCGTGATCCTGCTGTACTACAAAGGAAATTAAAAACGTTGGTTCCACCAAGATTGCAGCAATTACAGCTATTGACATCTCTACAAGCAACGGCTCACTCCCTTCTATGCAATCAGATTCTTTGTGGTGAATCATTCTGAGGGAAACACTAACTGATGTTAATAACTGCTTCAGAATACGAGCAATGACGTCCCTCGTGTTCAACACAAACAGATTTAGTGCCTTTCTATATTTGAATTTCCAAGACCTGTAGCCCTTTCTCTTCTTTCTCTTGTGGTGTTTCTTGTACCTTCGAAGATAAGTAGCAAACAACAGCATAATTCTTCCTTTGTACTTAAATCTCCAATTCTTGTACTTCAATTGCTTCTTCATACAACAAGCCTTTGGAAGCAATAGAGCTGAACCACACTGTCTTAGCACAGGATCAAGAACCACAACGTCATTGGATTGTACCTGGGGTTTGTACTTGAAGTGCCATAATTTTGGCAGTTTGCTCAAGAACCTGTGATGACCAACAAAACGTCCAAGAGTACTGTAAAACTGGTGCACCCCACAGCAAGAAGAACTCTTAAATTTGAATCGCCGAATCTTGGGAAAGCGTTTCTTTCGCCGGCATTTCAAACCCATTCCTCCAAATAGTCTCTCATCAAACAGTGGACAGCTGTCACATGTATCATGCCCTTTCCATGGAACTTGATTAACCACGAAATCGTGACACGCTTTATAAACAATGAATCCTCCTGGATCAAAAGCAAGATGCCTAGAACCACTGAAACT
>OVBI01003469.1:0-12334 GCA_900406495.1 Sisymbrium altissimum
TGAATAGGGATAGTGTCTGTATGGAGAAAGGAAAATGCACTAAATATTTTCTGAAGCAGTTATGTCCAGTTACAAAGATCGACGATGCTGGGTACCCTGTTTACTGGAGGCGAGATGATGACAGTTACGTGCTGAAAAAGAGCTTCAAATGTGACAATGGATATGTGGTTCTATACAATCCTGAGTTGAGTCTTCGATACAATGCACATATTAACATGGAGTGGTGTGTGCAATCTCGCTCAGTCAAGTATCTCTTCAAATACATACACAAAGGTTCAGACTATATTCGAGCGACGGTTGCTGGTGACGACGAGGATGATGAAATTAAGAAGCACTTTAGTTGCAGGTATTTATTTGTATCACACGTCTCTGTTTGTATTAATAAGCACTTACTCATTCATATTTTCTTTGCATTATTCTAGATATATATCGGTTTGCGAGTCTACATGGAGGCTTTTGGGTTTTCCTATACACTATCGTTCCGTCGCTGTTACTAAATTTAGTTTTCACTTGCCTGGTCACAAAATGGTTGTGTTTAATGAGAATGATTCTGCTAAAGATGTTATTAGTCGTGTACCTGTCAGTAGTTCTAAGTTCCTTGCTTGGATGAGATGTAATGCGAAATATCCTCAAGCCAGACTTCTCACTTACGCGGAGATTCCCGCACATTTTGTTTGGCAGAATAAACTCAGAGAGTGGACACCAAGGACCCGACGTTCATGACCTCGGGAGAATCTTATTTCTTAAGACTTCTTCTCAATTTAGTGAGAGGTCCAACGAGTTATGATGATATAAAAACTGTGCGTGGTGTGCTGTATAAAACGTTTAGAGAGGCTTGCTACGCATATGGATTGTTGGACGATGACAAAGAATATATAGATGCTATCCAGGATGCGAGTATGTTTGTGTCTGGTAAGGTAAGCGACTTCGCAGATTATTCGTGATCCTTTTGACCAAATTTTCCCTTGCTGTTCCTTCGAAGGTATGGAATGCTACATGGGAGTTCCTGACTGATGATATATTGTATAACGAGCGCAAAAGTTCCAGGAATCCGGTTAGGTTCCAGGAATCAGTTCTTGGCTGATGATACATTATTTTTTTTATTTTTTTCTAATCGACTGTTTACCTGTAAAATAATCAGATCTTGTGTTATCACACATTCAGATCAAGAATTATGCGCTGATTGAGATCGAGAAACTCTTACGTGTGAGTGGGAGTTCTCTGGCTAACTACTATCCATTGCCGTTTCCAAAGGATATAGGACTGGATTCATGTTACAATCCTTTAATACGGGATGAGGAAAGCTATGATCGAGATCGGTTGCGTGTCAAACACGTGGAGATGTTACATACGATAACGGATGAGCAGAAGTGTATACACGATGAAATCCTTGAAGCTGTGAACATTGGTATGGGTCGTTTGTTCTTTGTTTATTGTTCGGGTGGCACTGGGAAAACATATCTGTGGAGCCTATAGGGAGCAGCACTGAGATCAAAAGGTAAGATCGTACTTAATGTTGCATCGAGCGGCATCGCTGCTTTACTTTTGCAAGGAGGTAGAACAGCTCACTCGAGATTTGCAATCCCCATCGTAGTTAATAAATTTACTACGTGTGCGTTCAAAGCCGGTTCCAAGCTTGCCGAATTGATCAAAAAGGCAAAGCTTATAATATGGGACGAGGGGCTGATGATGGATAAGGACTGTTACGAGACTTTGGATAGGACGCTGGTGGCAAGGTTGTAGTCTTTGAAGGAGATTTCCGACAGATACTGCCAGTTATTCCAGACGAGGGGAGATCGGAGATTGTTCTTTCTGCCTTGAATTCATCCTCTCTCTGGTCTCATTGCAAAGTGTTGCGGCTTACACNATTGTGGCTTACACGTAACATGCGTCTAATACCCGGAGACAATAGTCGTGAAATGCTTGAGTTGACTGCCTTCTCCAAATGGATCATGGATATTGGTGATGGAAATATTAATAAGAATGATTCAGGTGAATCCGAGATAGATATCCCCGAGGACCTGTTGATAGCGAGATGTGACGATCCTATCAACGCGATCGTGCTGAAACATATGAAGATTCGTTTGTTACTTGCCGTGATCCGACATTCTTCAGAGATAGGTCAATATTAAGTCCACGTAACATGGATATTGATATAATAAACGAGTATATGCTCTCGAGACTTAGTGGTAAGCTTTTAGGTTTTTATTTTTTACTTGGCTGATCTTAAATTCTGATAGTATGGTCAAGATTCATAATTTGTTTTTGTTTGGTGTTGATCAGGTCCAGAGAAGGTATATCTAAGCTGTGATAGTATCGATACGACAGAAAAAGAAATTGATTTTAATGAAGCATCTGAGGTACCATCTCAGAGCACTGAATTTCTGGATCAAAATGATCCTGGTAATATGATATATACAGAGGAGTTTTTGAACAGTGTCAAGGTGTCTGGCTTTCCAAATCACGAGATTCGTTTGAAAGTTAGTACACCTATCATGATGCTCCGAAATATCGATCCTCCTGGTGGTTTGTGCAATGGTACGAGGTTGCTTGTGACTAATACTTTAGATTATGTGATCGGTGCTAAGATCATAACAGGTGATAAAAGTTGGGAAAATGGTCCTCATTCCAAGGATTTATCTATCACCGACTGTAGGGAAATTACCATTCAGAATGAGGCGCAAACAGTTTCCAGTTGCATTGGCTTTTGCGATGACCATAAACAAAAGTCAGGGACAAACTCTGGAAAAGGTAGGATTGTATTTACCAAGACCTGTTTTCTCTCATGGTCAGTTGTATGTGGCTGTCTCAAGAGTAACTTCTAGATCCGGGTTGAAGATTTTGGTCACTGATGAGTACGGGAAACCACAACGCAAGATGATTAATGTGGTCTACAACGAAGTTTTTCAAAATATTTGAGACTAGGTCATCGTATATTTAGAGTCTGATTTGTTTCCTTGATCGGAAATTTTTATTTATATTTATTTGCTTGGTTTTATGATTTAAAATGATATTTAGCAATAAACATTGATCGTTATCGCATTAAACCCTACATATTATTTTTCATGTTTGTTTTCGGTCCATTTTTTAAAAACATTTAAAATCACTATAATGGTTTTTTTAATGTAATGATCTGCTTTTAGACATATATATATCTTCATAACGATCATAAGCAAATCCCTTATATATGTACATAACTCTACTCCACGGATTTCGCAATTCTATTTACCAAGATGTGAAGGTTGCATATATTTTCGGTTACCTTTTTACACCATATATTCCTACATTTTGAGGTAAGGATAATCTCGGTTTACTTTTATACATATATATTCTAATGTAAATATGATCAGTTGTGTACGATATATATCACAGCTAAAGAATTTTTTTTTTTTTTTTTTTAAATGGACCATTGCCAATCACTGAATTTATATAATTGTACAAGAATTGTTATTTTTTAATTTTATAGCTATGGATAGGTCAATGCTTCTTTCTTTGCCGACGGAGCTGCAAGAAGAAATTGCTCAAAAGGTTTGTAGAGGATCTCTAAGGAATCTTTTCAATCTCAAGATGACGTGCAAAACAGCTAGAGGAGCTACTGAATATTCTGGTGTTTACGCATGTGTTGATCTACTCAGTTTCACGCAACATCAATACATTCTCGGTGGACCATTTATAGCGAGGTGTTACGAGAACAGGAATACAACTGCAATCTATATCAAAGAAACTCAGCAGTACTTTATACACGGTGTACTAGAAGAAGGTCTGTACAATATTAAACTGGCTGCAGATGGTGGATGTGAAATTGCTTTGTATACATACGTTATGATTCGAATGGGGCTACATGGTGATAGTTCTTGCTTATCTCTCATCTCAAAAGGATCTGTCCGACGTATAAGTGCGTATGTTTTGATTCATCGAGGAGGTCGATTTGATATGCTACATGTTTTGGCTGTGAAAAGGATGGAGTATCATGAATCTGTGCTCCCTTCAGTTTACGCATGTAAATGCATTCCTCGTAAATCATACAATTTTTGGTTCCTGTATGGCATAGAAAACTGTAAGCTTTGTGATAGTTGCTTTTGGTCGAGTCACTTAGGAATCTTTTATTTTTTTTTCAGTGTGGTAAGGTTTCCAGACACCAGCTTATGGTGAATTGGATAACCATATTTTACTAGAAAGTTAGGATTATCAAAAGTTTTTATCTTTTTAGTTTTGCATTCCCCTTTTATTATTTATGATTCAATCATTTTGTTTCTTATATAATTTGTCTCATCTTTGATATTTGACAATATAAACATTATTCTTTGATTCCAGTTTTCATCGTTGTTGGTATTTATTATTAATGAAAAGTTTATCGATTCTTGATCAATAAGTTTTATCCGTTTCGTCTTTGGGGTATGAAATAACATACACATTAGTCTATCGTTTGGTTTTCATTGTTTCATTTATAAATTATTGATGGATAATCGATAATATCCACAATATGGCAAATCTTCAAGGTAAACTAAATCCAGAGACTAGGTCATCGTGTATTTGGAGTCTGTTTTGTTTCCATGATTATGTTTTTTTGTTTATATTTATTTGCTTGGTTTTATTAGTTAAAATGTTATTTAAAAATAAACATTGATTGCTATCGCATTAATCTACCAAAAACAATTGAATATGATCGCAAAATATTTTGACGCAATAATATTGTGTCAATACTGTTACGTAAACCAATAGAATACCGATTCTAGGCCTGATCGTATATTTATCTCATATGCCCAAACGATTATTACGACATATTTTCATTCCCGAATCGTTCAGAAAGGTTAGCCCATGTTTATAGTTTTTTAATTCTAAAACCAACAGAACTTAAAAGTACATACCGCAAATCAAGTTTTATCGGTCTAAGCCCACAAAATAAACTATAGATATAGTGTTTTACGTCTAAACCCAGAAAACTAAGGATATTACACATAGCATGATCCACGTATTGGATCTAAAAGTCCATTTCACAATTAGATATTTGTCGATCAAAGCCACATAAGAAGCCCAAAAAGTATCTAAGACAGAGCTAGGGGTCGATGACAGAGCCATGGCCGGTCTCGAGCATGAACATGGATGACATTGAGCGTTAACGGTTTTAAGTGTGATCGAGTATTAACAATTACATTAACTAGAAAAGTTAACTTACTTCCTCTTGAAATCAGAAGCCTCTCTGATGGGTGGATTAAGCATGAAATCAGAGCATCCAGAGATTGATGTTGCAATCGTTTTAGAGTAATACAGACCTATGAAATCAGAACATGTGATGCAGTCAGATGTAACTACGAAGGCTTAAAGCTAAATCCAAATTTAGGACACTAGATACCTGTTTCTTCTTCAAATTTCCAGAACCTTAGAATACAAACTACACCGTGTTCTCGCTCGAGTTGCCACTGATCATAGAATCTTCTCGCGATGGCTCCAACAGCATCGCAATGGATAACATAGTCTCTATAATCAATGATACGATATAATATATTAGTCACTTTAGTATATATTCAATAATTCATTTTAACTAAAACAAAAAGTCGATTCAAAGAAATTAGTATATTTACCTTTCATTGGTAAGCTGAAACGATAGAATATAAGGTTCTTCTTCCTCGATGCCGGTTTCTTCGTTACGTAGATACCCAACAGATGAAATATAACCCAACAAATCAAAATACACATAAAAGTCATTGCAAAGTTAAGATGTTGTCAAAGCATACTAAATTATTATTTGTTCATTGTTTTAATGATAACTCGGGATTCATATATATAATTGGAGAGAATTGTTGGTACAGACGTATCCACTTTCCTATTCCAAATATCAACTAATTTGGGATAATCCAGATATATGTCATCCGACACTGGTAGAATATCCCTCACAAACGTCGTTCTCTTTAATACGATTTCGCACTTGTGTTTAGAGAGTTTTGGAACATCGACAGAAGGTATAACAATGAAACCGAACAGGAACCTCCATTCACCTTCAACAAAATCTCCATCGAAATTTTCTACATCAATCGCTTTGATAGTAGCACCAATTGTAGCCTGATAAACAATTAAACAGATTTGATGTTTGTGATTTTCCTATATACGTATCTAGAGATATAGATTCCTACAATTAAATAGATGATTGTCATATCTCTTGTTCGCTGAGAATCATTTTGACACAATGACCACCTTCCGGCGACGGTACAGTCCACATACGGAGGACTTTTACAGCGATCGCCCACACCAGGCCTACAGGAATCAGTTCTTTGACAGAACCTCTTTGTATTCTATATTCCATAACCGTTGTTTGGTGATTGTAAAACTGATTTGGTTCTCTAGAAACAACTTTTCGATCGTGTATTTTTATTCTATTTCGTACTCCTCCTGTTGATATTGCCACCTTTTGTACTTTTTATCACTTTTTATATGTTTTTATGTCATATAAGGAAAGTTAAACATTTAAAAAAGTTTCTACAGTTTGAAATGATAGTTCGCTGCGATAATTAAAGAAGCACGATACTCTATATACTTTTTCCTAACACGACGAGATAGTCTGATTTGGTAAAAATTGATGATTGGAATATTTGCTTAAGCAGATTACATGCATATTTTATTATGTAATTTATAGTGTTTTGTCTAATTGTGTTAATAATTATAATAAGTCAGGTTGAATAAAGTATCGAATCGTATTAGTGTTTACGTGACAATAAACTAATTGGTGAAGAGAGATAACATGAACGTAATGTTAATTATTAAATTCGTGTTTGATACAGGTTTCCAATTATTCATTCATTAACATCTATCGTGTCTTTTAAGACTCTTAAGTAGCCATTTAATTTCGTTATTATTATATATTTGTAGCATTTGGTACAGATAGTAAAAATGGATACAATTTAGGGGAGAGCATCTGTACTGATTAATAAATACGATTTATTAAATTGCTTTTATTTTAAATTGTTGTCTAGAATAATTTTTCATTATTGGGTACATTATTTATGTGTCTTGAGAAGAAAGACTATGATTTCGTAGTTGATCAAACTTACACTTTAATATATTTATAATACACATTATGATAATTATAGTATGTATTATGCAGATTAAGATTACATTTTATAACATGTATTTCTTTAGAATTAATTCATACAAATTGCTGAGTTTACCTAAACACGTTATATTAGAATTCAGAAGATCAATGATGACAGTTTGAACCGGACGTATTATGACAATATTTGTGACATGCATCAAGTCGAAACATGGAATCTACTCTGTCGATATTACACCCCTATTCATGAGAGAGTATGTGTAGTATACACTCTTCCCGAAATAATACATTTTTCTAAACATTTCGAGGAAAAACCTTTTGTGAGAGATTAAGAAACT
Organism: Sisymbrium altissimum; assembly: GCA_900406495.1. Lineage (NCBI taxonomy): Eukaryota > Viridiplantae > Streptophyta > Magnoliopsida > Brassicales > Brassicaceae > Sisymbrium > Sisymbrium altissimum. Next base: position 7,384 of record OVBI01003469.1, read on the forward strand.
GTGTTTAATAATCTGTAGGTATCTTTTCGAAATAATTTTACAGTTGTTATCAATGCTAAAATAATTTTGGGAATTATTGAGTGCATAAATGGCATTTCATTTTAACTGAAATACAAAAAGAAATAAAATTAATTGATCTCCGGAGTAAGTACATTAATTCCATAATTGTAAGTTCAACCTCCCGAAATTATTTTACAGTCATTAGCATATCTTAATTAATCAAATAATGATTAATCGCATCAATAAATGATATTGGGCTAAAATTGGGATTTGGCCTATATTGTAATCAAACGAGATAAATCATAGGCCCATTATTGGATAGACAATAACATTTTTTTTGCTAACTTTAATATTACTTTAGGGTTTTGATTCATTATTAATAATCAATTACTATATAAATTGTTTGTGTATCTTGCGACATTATTCTTGCAATATTCGTCTTGCGATATTTGTCTAGGGTTTGGACGTTTTTTACTTTGCATATTCTTGATTTTAAATTCACTAAAGAATTCGAAAATATGAAAGATAACTGGAATTTTTGTGTATAATGTACGTTAATTTTTGTTATTATTGTTTCAGATATGGTTTCAAACGATCGAATGTTTAAAGTACACTATATATTTCTTAGAAAATTCGAGCACTTTGATGGAGTTCATAAGACACTCGATTTTATCTTTGCCGACCATGAGGTAATTGTTTACTTTGTTACTTATATATGTTATGAACTGGAACTTGGTTATTTATTTAGACTTAGATCGAACTGAAATTTAGGGCAACAAGATTCATGCTATACTGAAAGATTGTACACCGAAGCATCATCTGAAAGAGCTTGACGAAGGAGAATTGTTGATTCTGAAAAACTATAAGTTTCAGCGTGTAAAGGGACCTTTCAGACCAACCACTCATGACTACAAAATAATACTGAATTTAGAAACATCAGTCGAACCTCTACTGTACCGTAATCCAACTAATTATTTCTCATTCGTTGGGTTTCGGGATATTCACAGTGGAATGCGTGATCCTCGATACTGCGTGGGTGAGTTTTTTTCGTGGGAGTGTTTTATACTCCATGTCTAATCTGGTTTCGAAACAGAAAGGCAGGTATTCTGAATTTATATTATGTAAACGTAGATTATTAATTGGTGAATGTGTTCTTTACAGATTTGATAGGCCAGGGTATTCAGTATTGGGAGTTTTTTGTATCAATCGGCGTGTCTGGATTATCGTAACGATTATGGTGATATGTATATGGAACTTCATGAGGGAATATAAGTCTTTTATATATAGAGATTGGTGCATGTTAACATATAGGAATTGTTTTCTAACTTGGTTATTGTTGACGTGATGGTAGGGGTGAGCGTCTGTCCGTTCTCATGAAACGTGATTATTCTGATACCATTGTGAATGATATCAAACGTTGTCCTAGCAATATTGTCGTCTCTGTTATCCGATTTGCAAAGATTTTGAATACGGGTGGTGTTTGGGAAGTTATAACTGCTTACAATTGTACCCAAATCTTTATAGACCCACCTATTCCTGAAGCTATTGATTTTTATGATCGTATTGCTCCAACATGTAATTGATATCAGGGTGATTTTTTCCTATCTAATGTTCTGATGTTTAGGATCTATAACATTTTAGTGTTCTTATTTTTTTCATAAATAATACTTTTATAAAGGTGATCGATAGAAATTTCTTTTCATCGAGTATTAAATATTTGAATAATTTGGTACAGAGCGTAAAAATGAATACAATTTAGTGGAGAGAAGCTGTATTAATTTATTCAAAAAAAAAAAGAAATTCCAATATGAATTCCTTATTTAATTGTTCCTTTTTAAAAATATTTTCTAGATAATTTATCATTATCGAGTACATTATTTATGTGTCTTGAGAATAATGATTATAATATCATGGTTGATCAGACCTATGATATTGGAATGCACATTGATATAATTATAGTAGATATTATGGTAATTAGAGTATGCATTATGCAGATCAATACTACATTTGATCATAACATGTATTTCCTTGGAATAAACTGAAACCAATCGATGAATTTACCTAAACATGTTATATTAAAAAATCAAAAGATCAATGATGACTTTTTGGACCGGGCATGCTATGACAATATTTGTGACATGCATCAAGTTGATATATCGAATCTGCTTTAATCGATATTACATCCCTATTTTCCCTTTAGAGTGCGGGTTATAAATAATATCTAACATCTATTTTATCTTCTATAAGTCAAGTTTTACATTTATTGTCTTTGTCTCCGGATCGATATTCTCTTTTAGTTCTTCAGACGATCTAGCATGGGGGGCAAAATTTTGTTGAGTGATTTGCATGTGTGGAAGCCTAATTTGAAAATCATGGTGAAGGTTTTTAAACGATGGGAAACTATAGATTCCGATGGTCGGACAACTCTCGATTTCATCTCGGTCGACGAAGAGGTAAGATTAGTTTGACTTTTTCTCATAATCTACAATTTCTAGGAGACTTGATGACATGCACGATATCTAGGAGACTTGATGACAATTTTGAATTTGTTTCGCTTATGGAATCATAGGGTACCAAAGCTCTAGCGTCTGTTGGAGACCGTTTTAATACGTACTTTAAACGTGTTCTGCAAGAAGGGTTATGTTTTGAGATAGATGAGTTCGTTCCGCGTCGTGTTCGTGAAGATGTCCGTACTTTCGACTTGACTGAGAATGGTCTCACGATTTATTTCAACCGGGACACTATTTCTCGGGGAATCGACCCGTTCGAAACAAAAGAGTTCATTAAGTTTGTGGAGTTTGAAGACATTGTTGGTGATAGGTTTGACTGGACTTACCCCATAAGTAAGAATATATAGAAGATAATGTAATTTCTGATCATACTTTGGGTGAATTTGTGGTTTGAATATTGATTTGTTTGTTTGTAATCAGACCTGCTTGGAGCAATCAAGACTGTGACACAACCCAAATCGTACATAGACAACGAAGTTGTCAAAACTGCTGTTAGATTTCTCATCAGAAATTACAAGTAAGTGTTGTACTTATTTGGAAATCATTTAGAGTAGAGGAGCTGTACTGATTTAAGAATTATCTGGACATGTTAGATATTTGTAGTGTTATTTTATAACTGATATGTTTAACACCGTTATTAAATCTCGAAATGAATCTCAGTGACATCACCTTAGAATGTGCCGTATTCGGAGAGATAGCAGACGATTTCTATCGACAGTGGTCCTCTACATCAAAGGAGAATGTAGTCTGTGTGCTTACTGATTGGAGGATCATGCATACGACAGGTTTTTTTATAAAAAAAAAAAAATTCTTTGCATAGTCAATTTATGGTACCGGTTTGTTTGTTGTTACATCAACATATCGATCTTTAGAGTTTTATTGGAACTCCTCTTCTGTTGTCATGGACTAATATGATATTTGAAACTATATAGGTGGTATCCTAATCCAAAATGTTCATGGTATATCGAGGATTAGCCTTGATCCAGATATCAATGAGGTCGGGAATTTTCGCTACGTGTAAGTCATAAATTATGTGTGTTTTATATTTTTTAGGTGTACCAATCTATAAGCTATGTTTAATTTTTTGTATTTGTCTTTTTTTTTAGTGATTGGCTTAACGTAAAGAGCAAGTAAGGTTAAGATATGAATGCTTCGTTTCATTATCTTTTCGTTTAAAGCTGTCAGCTGATCATCCACCCGAGTGATGTTATCCTACTGATAGTTGTTATGTGATAACTTACCTATAATATTTGGTATTGTTCGTATGAAATTAAACTTTTTAGTGTTTGTATGATACTAAACTTTTTGTTGTTGTTATTGCATGAACTTATGTCTAATTTGTAATTTGTTTGTATTGCTATTATTGGGGTTGAGTCCGAAGCATTATAATAGCATAATATGGTACATAGACTCCGATACATTATAAGTCAAATAGTAGTTAATAATCAATCAACAGTAACAATAGTATTTACCAATCATGCTACATTTAATGGCAAAGAATACATGATAAACCCGATTAAAACCGAATGTTCGACCAGGCAAGGATTGCATGCTACAAGGATCATTAATAAGAGCATGTTAATTTTGATTCTATCTAACGGGAGTATTTGGCTTAATGTGTATAAATCATGAGACAAATCGAGGTCCAGACCCACAAATGAAATCACATAAATAGTGTTCTACCTCTAAGTCCAGAAGAAAGAAAATATTACACATACCATGATCCACGTATTGGATCTAAAAATCCATTCCGCAAATAAATATTTGTCGATCTAAGCCCACAGAGAAAGCCCCAAACGTATCTATGACAGAGCCATGGTCGGTTTCCAGCATGAACATAGATGACATTGAGTGTAAACAGTTTTACGTGTGATCAAATATTAACAATTACAAAGAGATAGTCTGAATTCATATAAAATGATGATTAGATTAGTTACTTAAATAAATTATATGCGTAATTTATTAGGTAATTTATATTGTTATGAACGTAATCGAGACATCAAATATTCATTGCATAGAACCAACAGAACAAGTTCATAACCGTAAAAAAAAAACAACTTAAAAAGTTTCATTACAGAAGAAAAAAGGTTTGAAATAACAACTGGTTCCTCCAAGACATCTATTCAGCATCCTCCAGGTAACTTAGACAGGTACCTAAATACAAGACCAACACAAATAACGAATAGCTCACACTTTTGGTGAAAGATTTTTTTTTGTAATTCCTTACATAAGGATTCAGAAAATATTGGATCCCCACATACACAAGAAAATTGTTGATAAAACTCCAAAATAGCATTTCTGTTGACCCCATTTTTTTTTTCTCCTTATCGGTCAAGAAAGATAAGAAAATTTCAAGGTAGCAAACATTTTCTAGAATTTCTCTTGGATTTGAACCCATAGCTGATGATAGAACTAGAATAGATATTTTCTGTTTCCTACTC
>OVBI01003471.1:0-12310 GCA_900406495.1 Sisymbrium altissimum
CGATAAGTCGTGGGATGCGTCCAGTTTGATATGATGAAGTGTGTCGGTCAGTTCGGTATCCAGGAGGGTGATTTTTACTGAGATGGCTAGCAGATACCGTCCAGCTCGGTAGGAATGGTGAAGGAAACATGCATCTTGCTGCTCTAAGCTTTCCTACCGAGCTGGACAGCAATGCCCAACTTGTGGACCCCATAACTTTCTCGTATGAACTCCGTTTNTTCATGTTCAAAAGCCTTACGGTTTGAAAGATACACCTCGATCATTGAATGTATATCCTAACTGCTCTGTGCTGATCAGATCGATGTTTTGTGGCAAGTACTTGGCAAAACATGCATTCAGGTCGTGTGTGTCAGCCAGCTCGGTAGGATTTACTGCCAAAAAACCGAGCTGGCTGTTCTGAAAGCCTGGTTGATTGCCTTTTACTCGAAAAATCGTAACTTTCAAAGGACGAAACGATCAGCTGAACACGATGGAGAGATGCCAGTCAGCTCGGTATCACTAGCAGGTCTTGATACCGAGCTGGCTGTCTTATTTCATCCAGCCGATCATCCCTTGTTCAACGATTTGCGAGTTCATCGATTCCTCGGAAAAACTCTCGAAAGACAGTTTTTCTTTCTTTCTTTGCAGAGTTATCGACAAAGTGGTTCGAAATGAAGTTTCTCCGAACTCATATCTAAATATTGAAATTCCTTTTCGATATTTAAATATTTTAATCGTTAATTCCGGAGGTGAACACCAATGTAACAGCGCGCTATATAAATCAGGTTGGGTATATCCTAACTTAACATCCAAAAGGTATATTCCGGACGATGTTCTCAGGTTTGACTTTGAGAGGGGTATGCCAGCTAGTAAGAACTTGTACTGCCTTAATCCGCATTGCAAACTCGCTAACCCAGTAAGCGCCCAACTTGGCACACTGGTCTTTAACATCTCGGAAACACAATCTAGCATACCACTAGACGAGATTGTAAGTGTTTCGAAAAAGTTGAAAAACGGGGAGATAAATCGAAATAGCGCAACCCCTAAAACCAGACAGATGCATAGCTTAGTTCCCTGAACATTAACCTATCATAAGCCCAGCCAAAACGTTTCTAAGCAGCGCTGGCATGAACTCCTTAACACCCTAACAAAAACGCAAACATATTCTCGTCTAACAAAGGTGCGACAAGTCTCCACTGACGAAATATCAACGCTAAAAAAAAACTCCTACAATGCTTCTAAGCATTTCGTAATGCTAAGGAAACATGAGTAAGTACTAAACTCCGAGCTACTTTACTCCCCAACAGCATAACATACCAAACTTTATCATGCCCTAACCAAAAACGGGTAAAAATCAACCTTAAGCATGCATAGAAATCATAAAAACGAAAAGTCTGAAATGCATCAAATGGAAAAGGTTCAAGTACAACCATCGGGACAAAGCCCAGCCAAAGTCATAGCATGGGCCTCAAAGGACCCAACAGCAAACAACTAAAACAATAAAGGATAAAGGAGGAAGGGATCTAAGCATGGCTCTCCTCTGCAGTCTTCCTAGCGACCATCTCGGCAAGACCTCCAACGCCCACGTTGGTCCCTGCGAAATCCTCAACACCAACCTCCTTGGCCGAGCTGTCAAGGGAGACATCTCCGCAAGAGCGAGAAGCCGAAGATGAAGATCCGAAAGAAAGATCAAGGCACCCACGGAGCTCATCGATCACACGATCTGCGGCGTCCTCAAAGCCGCTGAAATCCGCCTTCAGCCTTTGGTTCCTCTCAGCCTCCTCCGCTAACTCCTTGGGATCATTTCTGTCAAAAATCTTAATCACAACAGAGTTGCACACTCCCATCACATAGCAAGACATGGAATCGCGACTCGAAACCAATCGATCAATCAAGGCCAGCGCCTTGTCCTCACGAGATCGACTCTTGTCCATGGCTACCTTGTACCCATCGCACCAAGCTCTCTTGTTCTTCGCCCTGAAGACAGCATCCTTCTCCGCACGCTTGTCTTCCAACTCCTTGACTCGAGCTGTAACCTCATCATTAGAGTTGGCTAGACGAAAGGCACGAAGAACATTGGCATTTGCCTCCTCCTTCGCATCAGTCACCTCCTTACCAAGATTCATCATCTTCTCCTCATACTCGAGGGTTAAGGCGTCCAACTTTTCTCGGAGACGATCTTGCTCCCAGAAAATGCCGAGCTGGATGCCTCCTTCTGTCCCGTTAGTACCAAAACGCCTAGCTGGACAGTGACGAACGGGAAAGCTTGGTATCTTCTCCTTCTAGGATGCCGAGTTGGGTAGTTCTGAGCTGTCAGCTCGGCATTTTCTCCTCTCCAGAATGCCAAGCTGACCTCCCCCTTCCAAGATGCCGAGCTGAGCACATTTAGCGAGCCGTCGGAAGATCCCTCTCAGCACCAAATGCCGAGCTGGGTGAATAGTCGTGGAAATACTGACCAGCTCGGCATTTCCTCTCACCAAGGAATGCCGAGCTAGGTGAATAGTCGTGGAAATACTGACCAGCTCGGCATTTCCTCTCACCAAGGAATGTCGAGCTGGACGATATCTTTCATCCTGATCAATCTCCTTCCTTTTCTCGTCTTCAAAAGCTTCCCGCGAACTTATCGGTGTTTTCGTAAAAGTTTCAATAAACCGGAGAAACCGCTAAACTGGAAGATGAAGGATAAAACTTGGGCCGAGTGGAAAGAGACCGACCTAAAGCCTTAACCGACCTACCGAATATTCTGGAAGATTCTCAAGGATTTAATGGAAAGACGGTGGAAAAAAGGAAAAGACGCAAGTTCCATATCGAGACTTTGGCTGCTTAGGACTTAAAGTTGTCTAGTATAAATATAGGTCGATTTTTTACTCTTATAAACACAATCTAATACAATTCAGAACTCATACGAGACTTAACAATAAAATCAGCAACATTTTCTTTTCGATTTCTTGTTTCCTTTCTCGTTCTTGCCCTAATTTCCTTCTTTGATCCTTCTCTTTACTTTTTATTTTTTCTCGCAAGATTCTCGTTTTCTCATATTAACAATTTATCACAAATACACTGGGGTGAATTTTTATTCCCACAGAGATCGATAAAATTAATAAGATGTAAGACTAGCAACGATATATTTATTTTAGTTTTTATCATAGTCTGCATTTTTTTTTTTAATGTTAACATGAATTGTGTGAAGTATGAGTCAAAGCTTAGATGTTGATTTTGTGCACATAAGCAATGAGGACGAGGATCAAGATGAATGGAGGGATGAATAGGCGACTCAAAAGAGTATTGAAGACAAATGATTGTGGTGAAGATCGCGGTTTATGCAATGCGGTTTTGTGTTTTGTTTTTGACTATTTACTATCTGTAAAGAGTTAGTATTTTTTTATTAATATATATTTATTTGAAACGGTTTTTTGGTTTTTAAAATGGTCGTAATTACCAAATTTTAGTGCAAAACAAATTTTTTAGTTGTGAAAACCTTTTTAATCCAATGGTTTGACTAAATATTCATTAATGTTTCTATATAGTGAGGTCTGGGTTTCAATTTCCAAAGAGCGCGATTTATTAGTGATTTATGCAGATTAAAGAAGATAAGCTTCCATGAGATTTTTATCGTGGAACAGATGCAACCATTAGGAATGAATCTTTATATAGGGTGGTTTAGATGACTCGTCAGGTGTAGATTTTCGTAAAATGGTAAAACTGTCAGTTATAAGAGTTATCAATCTAATAATTCTTATAATTTGCAATATAATCATAAATCAGTGTTAAAAAAAAAAAAAAACTTTTTGACTCATTTGTAATGGGCCTCTAAAGCTTATATACTATTAAAACATGTAATATGAAAAAAATCTTACCCTCATGTTTGATTTTAAAGAAATGCCACTGAAATTTAATGAAGATGGTAAAATTCATTAAAGGTAATTTAGACTAAACATTTATGTAGATTATAATAGGTTATATACATTTGATTACATATGATTATATAGAGATTAATTACTATAAATAAAATATATTAATTAGATATGTATCCAAACAATTTAAAGTAATAGGTCACATTTCTATAATTAATTAAAAACAAAATAATAATAACAAAAAAATATATATACATATATTAGATATTAAATCAAATTGTAAATATAATTAAATAATATAATATCAATAATTTTTATAAACCATAATATCAAATTTTAGTAAATATATGCATAAAGTAACATAAATTGGTAAATATATATAGAAAGTAACATAAATTGGTAAATATCTACAGAAAATAGCATAAAAATATATTTTTGTATTTTTTTAAAATTGATATATATATATTATTCACATAGTGAGACATATTGATGTTTTATAATTACTAGTTCTTAGAGTTTATTTTGTTTAAATAAATAAAATATTTAGACAATTGGAATTTGGGTTAAAAAACTAATTAACTTATTTTAATTATAAAACCATTAAAAATTAAGAGGTGATAAGTTTGATAAGCGAATTATCATATTTTCATTTTCTTAAATATATATATATAATTATAAAAATATCAGAAAATAAAAGTAAAATTTAATATAATAAACTATATAAAATTTTATTTTTCTACGGTAAATGATATATGGACCTTTACTGGAAAAATGCACATACTAAAAATTAGTCTATATATTATTCAATTAAATAATGAGACATGTTAAGATTATTATTTTTTTAGCTACAAATTTTTATAATTTTTACTATTAAAACATCTAAAATATTTAAATAATTAATTAACATGATTTAATAATAAAAACATTTAAGATAATTAATAAATTAAAGGGTTAGTCTTATTTTTTAATTGTAATTAAATTTAAATATATAAACGGATCTGTCAACTTTTTAAAAATTATAATATTAATATATTAATATAATAAAACTATATATATATTTTTAAATCGATAAATATATTATAAGATATGTTAATCATAAAATTATATATAATATTTTAATTATCAATCAATACTTTTAATTTAACAATTTTCTACACTACGTATATATCTTAATAAATTATATTTATTAATTATTTATCATATTTTGAAATTTAAAAAATATTAAATTTAAAAAAATTAATACATCATATATTATTTTTCAGTTTTATATAACTAATAATATATTTATAAATTTAATAATTTTCTTTTTATTAATTAGAAATAATATTATATCGCGTTTATATGTGGATCCGAGTCTAGTTTTTTTAGTAAAATCAGAGTTTGCAAGAAAATGAGTATAATTTAATAATTAATAAAGAAAAGTATAAAGGAATTGAGAGATTCAAGCATAATAACAATGTGACTGAAATAATTTTATTAGTTTGTGATAAGTCCTCCTGTGTCCGCGCATAGGCTGAATTTCTAATTTAAATTTTTTATAACTATTTTTATTCTATAAAATAATTTATTATTGTATGTAGGTTAATAATTAATGATGCTTTGTTTAGAAAAAAAATAAGAAAATTAATTTTTTTTAATTTATGTGTTAAATTCCAAAACAAGAAATAAAACAAAACGAAGAGAGTATAAGTATATATCATCCCAAATAAATTATTATTTATTTATATTTTTGATGAATTATATAAATAACATTTAATGGAGTATTTAATATAAAAGAATCAGTTAAACGTATAGATCAGCAATTTCATAAACGAGAACAAAAATTAATATTTATTCCATACTAAATGGAAGATATACATTTTCAACTACTCGTAAACGTTTTAAAACTAAGAACCACAAAATCCGAACCATATATTTATTGTTCTACACTTCTTTTTTTTTTTTTTTGCCAACTTGTTCTACACTTGTAACAATCCAACTTAATAATAATAATTAAAACAAAAACAGATAATAGGACGATTTGTTCGGTAATTACCAGTAAGTTCAGCTTCGTTTACAAGACTCATAAAAAAAAACTCGAACAATAATGAAACAGACGCCACTGATTATAACATGTAATTGATTTCCTAGCTAGTAAATAGCACATCTATTCGTTTCGTTGCATGGTTGCGGTAGCTGAAAGTAGCCCACGTAAACATATTCCCCCATGCTTAAATAGTATCTAGAAGACTTAACTGTTGTAGGCAGACGTTTAATAGCATCCACGGGCTAAGCGGCTCCGTTTATCAAACGGTTGATGTTTATATTGCCACCTTCGAATTCTAAATGCCGGTAACCAGGCTAATTGCATTCACCTTCGTCAACAGCGTGTCTTTGTAATTTACACATGCCACCACTGTGTGGCTTTTTGCTTATTCTAAATGAATTACAAAATAAATAAAAAACGAAGACAGTATTTTTTATTTATTTTTAGGACAGCATATTTGGTGGGTGATATTTAAAATTTTAGACTTAAGAAAGAGTTCTGAGTACGCTGCTGTGTGGACGACGAAACTAGTAATCATGTTTTCTTCTATACGTAGGCCCAAAGGATTTGGCATCTCACCGGAATTTCCATGCACACATTGAGCGATCATACGATTGGCATTGAACCAATGTTAAGGTACGTACTTTCGTTGCATAATAATCTAACAATGGACTTAACATCTAGAATGGTTCCTTTCTGGACACTTTGGAGAATATGGAGGAGTAGAAATGAGCTTGTCTTTAACAAAAAAAAAACTCTCTCGGCGGAAGATACTTTTACCGGAGTATCTCATGATGTTCGTGAATGGATTTTGAGTCTCGGGGAACAATCCGCTACACGGTCGTTATTAACGTCTAGGACTGCTTGATGGCTTCCCCGTTGCGAGGATGGGTGAACTGTAATTATGATGCTTCTCATCATGAAGATGCATACAACTCAGGTTTGCGGTGGATTCTTCGTAATAGCAACTGTCGTTTCTGGAAGCTAGTATGGGTAAATTTCAAGGTCGTATATCCCTTGAAGAAGCAGAATGTACAGCGTTACTCTGGGCAATGCAATCATCTTGGTCTCTTGGCAATCGCAAGGTAGAACTTGAAGGAGATAATCTGAATATCAATCGCTTACTTAACGGAATGGCGGTCAATCTGAAACTTCGTCATTATGAAAATACCATAAACCAATGGAGGCCTTTGTTCATTGATGTCAAATTTAGTTACCGTAACCGTACCGCAAATCAGTGTGCTGATAAATTAGCTAGAATTTCTATATCTGCTGATCATCTACCATGCCTGTCCTGTGTTTATTCACCATCATGTAACGAACGATAATACTTGATTTCTATTAATGAAATTTTAGCCTGCAAAAAAGAAAAAAACAAAAAAAAGAAAGAGAGAGAGTTTTGAGTTAAAACAAAAATTGTGGTATTATTGAACTATAGTGGTGTTATGTTTGGAGATAAAAACAAAACTTTAAACTATGTTATTTTGAATAATTGTCCTATTTTTATTAATGAATTATTGAAAAATCATTTTTACGAAACGGGAGCAAAAAGATTATCTAGTTATTTTTTACAAATTAAATGAAAGAAATCAATTCTCAACTACACGAAATCTTATATCACAGAACCATAAGTAGTTTTGTACCAATATCATTTAAGTTTTAAGAAGAAAAAAAAAAGATAATAGGACCCAGAAAATGGTATAAAAGCGGAGCAGGGATAAACATACAGCAACGATTAGAATTGTGAACTACCAAAAAAAAAAAAAAAAAAAGTTAAAAATNGCATAAGGGAGAAGATATGGCGAGTGAGGAGCTGGAGACCGTGGCAATGGAGCCGCTTAGCCCGATGTCACAGTTGCTCAGTGCACCAGATACAGCCAATGTGATAACGTTTGGATTTAAAACTAGATATAACATACCAGCTATGGTTGAAGGCATCAAGAACACATTGATCAATGCTCCCAGATTCCGCAGCAAAATGGTAATATGTATACGCTTGAATTGGGTGTTATAAGTAGAATCAAGTATGGGCATAAAGAAAAAGTGTTAAATACCTAATATACACTTTCAGATAAATTGTATAGGACAATCTACTTCGCAATGGTATTAGAGTAAGTATAAATATGATAACTGCATAAATTAGTTTAAAAATATATATATTTAACGAAAATGCAAGAGATAATATGATCATTATGATGACTGTATTATGTTTATATATCTAGTCTCTTTGTAGGCTTGCAAAAGTGAATATATATATATATATATATATATATTTAATCTTTTGATAAAACCCAATATTAATAATAATTAATTATTGTGTTATATCTATGAAATATGTATATTAAACAATCTAACTGTTTAATGTAATCCTATATTTACTTTGCTAAAAGATTGAATTCACAATATATATAACAAAAACATTCGTTATTCATTCATATTTATCATTTATAATTCCTTCGAATTCCCTTACTTACATACTTTTTCACAAAATTAGAGAATTTAATTTCAGTGCCCTTATTAGTCTTTAATTAACGATTAAAAATTTTCAGGACATCCACTGTAAGAAAAAGGGAGAATTAGTTTGGATCCCTGTTAGTGTTCAAGTAGAAGATCATGTTATTGTTCCAGATATTGATTATCACAACATTGACGATCCTGATCAGTTCGTAGAAGACTATGCTTCCATCATTACTAATATTCCAATGGACATGTCCAAACCTCTTTGGGAATTTCATTTTCTCAACGTAAAGACATCATATGCAGAATCTGTGGTAATAGCAAAAATACATCATTCAATTGGTGATGGAATGTCCCTTGTGTCACTTTTATCTGCTTGTGCACGAAAAACATCAGACCCTACCGCATTAATATCTACTACTTCGACTACAACAAAACCCAATACTTCCGTGACTTCGGCTTGGTGGTTGTTTACTGGATTATGGTTAACGATGAGGGTCATCGTCTTCACTATTATCGATGTTTTTAACTGTCTTCTTACAATATGTTTTCTGTCGGATACCAAAAATCCTCTTATGGCTAATCCCAATAATGGGATTCGATCTTGGAAGCTTATCCAAAGGACAATAAGTTTTAATGATGTCAAGTTAGTGAAGAATACAATGAACATGGTATATCCATTTACCTTTAAGTTGATCATTGGTTTCGTTTCTTACACTAACTACCAACTTTGATTATATCTTTTGTTTTTTTTTTTTACAGACGGTGAATGATGTTCTAGTTGGAATGATACAAGCAGGTCTATCAAAATATTTGAGTAAAAATCATGGTAACTTTTAATTGCTTTCATTTTTAATTAGTAGTGTATCATTAAATAATATTAGAAGTATAGACTCAAAGTCTATTTAGTTAATGTTTTAAAATAGGTCAAGATAGAACGATCGAAAAAAGAAAGAAAGAAGAGAATTGTTTAAAATAGCTAACTAATTATTACATCCGTAGTATTAGAATTAGTACCTAAATATTACTCCCAATAATGGAACCGTGTGAAGTTCAGAAAAAGATCACTCGGCCGCCCTATCACCATAGTATTAGTTACTTGCTCTTTTTAATTTGTGTTATCAATTTTAAATATTTTTTTGTAAATCAATTTAAATTGAGTGAGCACTATTGTTGTCTCTCTCTAAACCATTCTCCTTAGCAGCCGCCTCTTACTGTTCACCTCCCTTTCTGGAGTAGTCTCGTCGGTGCTGTGATAGGGTTTTCCACATATTCCTAGCTTTGTATTGTGCTTCATCCCCGGTTGGGTGGTTGTATGGAGCTGAAAATGTTGGTTTTGTTCAGGCCCTTTGCTAGGTTTAAGCAGAGGTCGATAGGTCTTGTGATGTGACAGAACAACTTTTTGTTCTGTTCCGATTAGTTTTTTTTTTTTTTTTTTTTTTTTTGCATTCCGNTCCGATCAGGTCATGTCCCCTAATTTTAACTGGTTTTGTAAAGCAAATGCAATTTGCAACTACCTTAGAAACCGAAACCTAGAAGTTACTGTGTGGCTTTTTTCATTTTTTAAAATTGTTTCCACTGTATTTATGAAATTAAAGAAAAAATTAAATAAAAGCCTTTACAAAAAAATTAAATATGTTTTTGGACACCGATTAGTTATATAATTTTATGTACTTTTAAATAATTATAAAACTATAATGGTTTTTAATTGTGATAACAAATAATGGATTTTTAGTGCAATCCACATTTTCTTGTTGTAAAATAGTTGTACTCCCTCTATTTTTTAAAGATAGATTTTCTAACATTTTTCTTTTGTTTCTAAAAGATAAAATTCCTACATTTTTATATATTTTTCAATAGGAAATTGTCAACTTCAAGAATATTAATTATATTAATTAAAATACTATTGCTTAAGCGTTACAGAGAATTGTTTATATTACAAAAGTTGATGCATTAATTATTAAATATTAAATTTTCTTAATCTATGTGAAAACTCTAAAACATTTATCATAGAAAAACAGAGGGAGTAAAATTTACTAAATTTTAACTCATTTATGAAATGTACTTTATAGTTTATTTTCGTTTTTACATATTTTATTTTGTACAATTCAAAGTATAAAATATGTTGATTTTAGTCAGAATTTATTTTAATTGGATTATGATTATAACCTGGATTATATAATATATGATATTTTTATAAAGATTTTTTATAGTATATAAAAATATTTTTATATAAATGATGTGATTACTTAATTTATAGAATATGAGAAAAAATATAATAACTAAAAATGATTAACGATAAAAATATTGAAAATTATTTTTTGGTAAATAAAATATGAATGAAAATATGTGATTAGGTGTATGTAATCTATTATATTCTATTTTCTGATAAGTTGATAATATTCTCCATGAACTTTAGAGGCATGCTTAGTAAAAGACTTTCAAGGTTGTAAAAACTTATAAGAGAGTTTACAGATTTTTTTTACCAAATATATTTTCATTACTTTATTCTATTTTTAAGTCTCTAAAGTCATTCTTTTACTTTTTATTTATGGTTTCAACTTTTAAAAAAAGTCTCCCTACGTTGAAAACAAAATACAACTTTTTTATCTTTCTTATTTCACATAATCATTCAAAATCTTTTTTAGATTTATATATAATGTATTTCTTTTGATGGACTAGTTGTTATACTTCGATTTTAATAGTATAAATGTAGTGGAAGAATGATATTGGAACTATAACCAAGGACGTAAAATTGTTACAGCTCCAATTCAATTCTATGCAAACTCTGCGTGTTACCTCTATGTTACTTGGGCTACATTATGGGTGATCGCTCACTCGCGATGGTAAATCTAGGGGGAAAAAAAACTAGCCAGCTAGACATTATGTTTTAAAGTTATATACTAATATATATATATTTTTCATAATGTTTGTTTTCGAAAAAAATAGTATGATAGTGTTGTTTATACCTTCTTTTTAACCATATTTCTAACATTTGCTTATTACTGACAGATGGATATACAATGGGTCAGAAGAAAAATACTTTACAAAAAATCCGTGTTCGTAGTCTTATTGCTGTAAACCTAAGACAAGCAACTAAGATAGAGGTGATAATTCCCGTAACTAAAATTAATACAAAAAAAAATTATTCCTTTTTTAGTCAATTGATAGAAATAACCATTCTTAATTAAAAAACTGTAAGAATTTAATAAAATATGAAAATGCAGGATCTGGCTGATATGATGGCCAAAGGTTCAAAATGTAGATGGGGAAACTTTGTAGGAGTTATTTCGTTTCCTTTATGGTTAAAATCAGAAGATGATCCTCTGGAGTACATTCGACGAACTAAAGCTATTATGGACAGAAAAAAAATCTCTCTCGAACCATTTGTTTTGTATCGAATTTTCAAATTCATTTTGACTTTTTTTGGGAGAAAGGTGATACACAAGATCAATATTTATCAGCTATATAATCATTGTTTTTTGTTATACTGCTAATTTTTCCCATTGAATGAAATATAACAGGGAGTACAAGCCATTGGAGGAAGGATATTTGGTCATACAACAATGACACTTTCAAATGTGAGAGGTCCTGGTGAAGAAATAAGTTTATTTGACCATCCGATATCATATATTGCTGGGAGTGCAATAATTGGGTCACAAGTAAGTATTTTTCTCTTAATTTTATATACCAAATCATATCGTTGGTATAGTAAAACTAATGAAATGTATTAATTCTTTTTCGTTTTATTTTTGTCTGTTGGTTTGACAAGGCTCTCATTATCCATTTTCTTAGCTACGTAGACAAGATTGTCATAAATGTAGCTGCTGATACAACAACAATTCCAGATCCTCATCAACTTTGTGATGATGTGGTAGAATCGCTGGAAATCTTCAAATCTGCCATACAGGAAAAGAGCCTTCATAAAAAAGATGTTTGAATAACGTCACCCGGTATTTATTCGAATCATGCAATATATATATATATATATATA
>OVBI01003472.1:0-12301 GCA_900406495.1 Sisymbrium altissimum
TGGTTATATTGTTAATTTTTTGTTTAACCGCTGTTGCATCCGCTAGCCAACGAGTCATAATTCTCCCGCAAATACATTTTTAACCGCTGTACCAGTCATATGAATCGCTTCATAACGCTTAAAACCGCAACCGTCCGTTTCCGCAAACTCCCGCAACCGCAACCGCNACCGCAACCGCTGCGGTTAAACCAGTCAAGCCCTAAATAAAATAAAATAAAACCGGTTTTAGATTAAAGTTTCCTCCTTTCGGTTTAGTTTGGTTTAGAATTTCGGGTTTCCAATTACAAAACGTACGCCTCGTGAGAATTCGTCTCTCTCCCCTTTACCCAAAATTTTGCCCGCCAATCTAACACTGAAAGGAAGAAACTTTGTCGCTTCGGCGAGGGTTTTATTTTCCCAGATTCAATAACAACAAACAAAGCCACTGACCCTAAAATCTATAACTTATCTTAATACTTACACCCCACATGGGCCACATCCTGAAACGAGTCGGGAATTGGAAACGCTAGATCGAATTCTACACTGAAAGAATGGCACCCGATGTTCCCATCGAACTCGTTGAAGAAGACGGGGTAAGTTTGCTTCTTCATCAAAACTCTCTTTCTGGGTCATTCACATTTCCTTCCTCTGAAGAGTTTCTTTATGCTTTTGCAGTTCGATTGGGAAGCAGCAGTCAAAGAAATCGACTTGGCTTGTCTCAAAACCTTAAACCCTTCTTCTTCTTCTTCGACGACAACAACCCATTTCGCTACTAAACCTAAAAGACAATCTACTCTCCATAAATTCATCGCAAGAACCGAACACAAACCTCCTCCTCCATCACCGGAGAATCAACTTCTGTCCGAACCGAATTTCGAGTTTGGTAATAACGACAACAGTCCTAGTCTTGGCATTGATCCTGAGACAGCTAAAACATGGATTTATCCAGGTTTTGTTTCAACTTAATGATTGTTATCTCTCTCTCTCTCTTTGTTGCTAGAAAATTTGATGTAACTTACTTTTGCATTTTCAGTGAATGTTCCTCTTAGAGATTATCAGTTTGCAATAACGAAGACAGCTTTGTTTTCAAACACATTAGTTGCTTTACCAACTGGACTTGGTAAAACACTTATTGCTGCTGTTGTTATGTATAATTACTTCAGATGGTTTCCACAAGGTAAACAAACCCTCTTATCAGCTCTCACTTTATGAAACTGGAAGCTGGTTTTTATTGTTTTGTTTACTGTAGGTAAAATTGTCTTTGCGGCACCTTCTAGACCTCTTGTGATGCAGCAGATTGAGGCTTGTCATAATATCGTAGGGATACCACAAGTATGTGACTGATTCTCTTCCACAAGCAATGATGTTGTTGAGATTCTGTTTGTTTATGTTGGTTTAATTGACTGTAGGAATGGACAATTGACTTGACGGGTCAGACATGTCCTTCGAAAAGAGCTTTCTTGTGGAAAAGCAAACGGGTTTTTTTCGTCACTCCACAAGTTCTTGAGAAGGATATACAGTCAGGTGATGCTCGGGTTCTTCTTCTATACAGAAGGATAACTGAAAACTCTTTTGTGTTCATATACTTATTACAAACAAAAATCGTCCCTTTCAGGAACTTGTCTTACCAACAACTTGGTTTGCTTGGTGATCGACGAGGCACATCGAGCTTTAGGGAATTATTCTTATTGTGTTGTAGTTCGTGAGGTTTGTTGTTCTTTTTAAATGTTCAGACTTTTTAGTATCTTGGAGCCTCGCTATGTGTTTCTTTCTTATTCATACATGTGAAAATGATCAAGGTAAAGGTACCAACTAATGCTCTTTAACTATTTAGTTGATGGCGGTACCAGTACAGTTGAGAATACTGGCTCTTACTGCAACTCCTGGATGTAAGTGATTGGCTTCTTTTTACTGCCTCTTAACTCATGGTTATAATAGTTCTCACTCATTAACATTTGGATGTCATTTTCAGCAAAGACACAGGCCATACAGGGTATCATTGATAATCTGCAGATATCAACACTTGAATATCGAAATGAGAGTGACCATGATGTTTGCCCTTATGTCCACGACAGAAAAGTAGAACTAATCGAGGTTCAAGCTGGTTTCTGAATTTTCCAAATGTCTTGTTGCTCTCTAAGTTCCATCTCTAATAATTGCAGCTGTCTTTGTGGCAGAGCAGGTTCCCTTGGGTAAAGATGCAGATGAGGTATCTAAACGCCTGTTAGATGTTATACGTCCATATGCCGCCAGGCTTAAAAATTTCGGGGTTGTTCTAAGTAGGGATTATCAAACTGTAAGTTCCCTCGCCATGATCCTTATATCTTGTTTTCTTTCGCCACTAGCGTCAATGCTCACCTCATCTCATGTTTGACAGTTGAGTCCACACGAATTACTTCTGGCAAGGGATAAGTTTCGTGAAGCACCTCTAGCAGGCATTCCTCATATAAGTCATGGATATGTAGAATCTTGCTTTTCAGCTCTTATCACTCTTTATCACATTCGCAAGCTTCTCTCTAGTCATGGAATAAGACCAGCGTATGAGATGCTTGAAGAGAAATTGCAGCAAGGGTAAGCTCTTACTTTCAATATCAAGGGCGTTATCAAAGAAGTTGCTCTACGACTATCACTCTTCGCAGGCCATTTGCTAGGTTGATGAGTAAGAATGAAGATATTAGGATGACGAAGCTTTTGATGCAACAAAGGTTGTCGAACGGAGCACCAAGCCCAAAATTGTCAAAGATGTTAGAGATACTAGTTGATCATTACAGTATGTTTTCTTTTTCGATCTTGATCTGGGGCTGTTGTTAGTTTTCAGCTAATTGAAAATTGATATGGTATTGTTCTATGGTTGCAGAAATGAAAGATCCGAGGACATCACGGGTCATTATTTTCTCGAATTTCAGAGGAAGCGTAAGGTCTGTATAATCGTTGTTTGTCTTCCCTTGTTCACTATCACGTTTCTTCTTTTGCATTCACCTGACTTCATTCATCTCCAGAGACATAATGGACGCATTAAGTAACATTGGAGATATAGTCAAAGCAACTGAGTTTATAGGCCAAAGTTCAGGTTTGTTACTCTGATGTTTACGTCTGAAATTTTCAGTTACGCAGAAGTATAGTTTCTAATTGTTACAAAGTATGTTTCTTGCAGGTAAGACACTAAAAGGACAGTCGCAAAAAGTACAGCAGGCTGTTTTGGAGGTATGTTTGATTCCCTTATCAGATTAAATGAAAAATTTTTGAACTTTGATTTGTTTTTTTTTCTTCTAAACCATCTCTTGCATGATATACAGAAGTTTAGATCTGGTGGGTTTAATGTGATTGTTGCAACATCTATCGGCGAAGAAGGCTTGGATATCATGGAAGTCGACTTAGTTATATGTTTTGACGCTAATGTATCTCCTCTGAGGATGATTCAACGTATGGGAAGGACCGGAAGAAAAAACAATGGTCGAGTTGATATCCTTTAGCTCGCTTCTTATTGATCCGTTCATTACATATCTTCGCAGTCTCCTTTTACATTGGAAATTAAATTATGCTATTCCTTGACTAGTCGTTACTAGTTCTTGCCTGTGAAGGATCTGAAAAGAACAGCTACATGCGAAAGCAAGCAAGTGGCCGGGCGATTAAAAAACACATGAGGAATGGAGGAATGAATAGTTTTAATTTTCATCCCAGTCCAAGGATGGTAAGACCTGTTTATTGATCAAAATTTGTTTTACTTAGTTGATTTTATGTTAATATACCCTTGTCATCTGTTATTATAGATTCCCCATGTTTATAAGCCAGAAGTTCAGCATGTTAAGTTTTCGATCGAGCAATTCATACCACGTGGGAAGAAACTACAAGATGATCCTACCAATGAGACTCCAGCTTTCAATAAAAAGCTTACACGGGAAGAGATGGATATGCTCGCCAAGTATTACAAATCTGATGAGGAAAAGTTGAGAGTGTCCTTGATTGCTTTCCCTCATTTCCAGACATTGCCATCCAAAGTGCACAAAGTAATGCATTCACGTCAAACAAGCATATTAATTGACGCTATGCAGCATCTGCAAGACTCAACTTTTTCAGAGCAAAGTAAAAATTTCTTCACTGAGGTGTGGATCGTAATCTTGGTATATAAACTTGGTCTATCCTTGCTTTCTGTTGTTTCACTTTTTCTTATGTGGAATCACTTGTTCTGATAGTTTGGAGCTCCTTTGGGTGAAAGAGAGGAGCTTGGCACAGGTCTGAGGGTTGGTGATGATCCGAAAGGTAAATATAGTCTCTTTCATTTTTACCCAAGTACCAATTCTAACAGTCGCATGGCTATAATTTACTCCTAGAATTTGCTAGTAGGAGGTCGATAGACGACAATGGCCAAACGATGCTATTTTGGGATGTACTCTCTGCTCTGTTTAGGTAGTGCTTTTCTAAATCGCCTTGGATATAGTATGAACATATTCTTTATAGATCCATGTCACTTCTTAAAAAAACCCCTAAGAAATTGTCACTAATTTACAGGATGTAGATATTTATAGACTTCAATCAAATAGTTTATGGTCTTGTGTATGTGAGACTAATAACAGCATCTAACGCGTGAAGCTGCAGTATGGAATTATAAAAAGGTCTAAAGTTATTTCTTGAAATCTATCTTAGATTCTTACATGTTATTTCTATCTTACTTAATGCTAGAGTTCAGCGCGTCAAAGAACAGCTGAATTTCTATCTTTCATGTATCTTCTGCATCTCATACTTCTGAAAACCAGGCTTTTCCTTGTATTGTTGAAACGCATCCATCTGTTGTATTAATGTGCAGATTTACCCTCTTTCGATGATTTGGAAGTCAACACATCACAAAGAAAGGCAAAACAAGTTGTTGAATCTCCCACAAGCACCTTAGATACTACAGAGAAAGATTTCGAAGAATCTTCACCCAGACACTGTTATCTTTTCAGTTCAGAATGTGCAACCGTTGATACTCTGGGGAAGGTCTTCGTAATGCCGGTTCCTCTTTCATTCTCTTCTAATGTACCAGGATCAGAGTGTATGCCTTTGGCTGAAACAGAAAAAGAACTTCCTTGCCCGAAAATATCCCACATTGACCTTGTTCCGATAGATACTTCCGCAAAACATCGGGAAGATAATATTTCATGCACATTCAAGCAAGGATTCTTGCCAGACTGTGCCAAGGAGACGCTAGAGGCTCAAAGCCTTTTGAAAAGGCACTCCGCCGATGTAGGTAAAGGAGATGTAGCTAACAGTTTTGGAGAAATTATGATATCATCGGATGAAGAAGACTGTGAGGACCTGGACCTCAGTCCAAGGCTCACTAACTTCATCAAGAGTGGCGTTGTTCCAGATTCACCTGTCTATGACCAAGGTTAGTGTTATCTCTTGAACATTTTGTATGGGTTAGAACTGGAAATATAACTAGATAGTAATAAATGAATAGCATATCTACTTGAGTGTATTGCATCTGTTTTTGAGCCACAACACATGGACTTCATCAATCATAGTGTTTGGGGTTGCAGTTGCAACTGGCTGCAACTACAACTTTGATGTTAGAGAAATAGGAAGGATTGCTGTAATTAAGCTATTTTAGGCAATTGTAACTTCAATGACAACAGGATTCGGAAAACTATGAATACGTCCGGAATCTGAGGCTCTATTAAAGCGTTTCTAATAATATTTTTAGTCCTGATTATCAATCTGAATCCACCATCTGTGAAAACAAAACCTTACATTTGGTGAAAAAAACACCATTTGTACATGCCATTAGCAACAACCTAACCATAATAACTTTTTACTGTATTTTGATAACATCTTTATGCAGGAATTGCAAAAGAAGCAAACAGAGAAGACGATCTTGATCTTCCTAAGCTGTCTTCACCCACGAGGCTCAGTAATGAATTGGCAGAAGAGCCTTCTTCCCCTGAGACAATGGTTCAACATAAACGCAGCGATTATCCCACTACCAATGAATGTAGAACTCCTCAGAAGCAGGGAGGTTTGGCCAACGGAACAGAATGCTCGGCTGTATCTCCCATCCCTGAGGAGTGGAGAACTCCCTTGGCGGATCTCACAAATACAAACAGCAGCGCTAGCAAAGATTGGCGGGGGAGTTCTGGAGAAAAGTCAGATACTCTTCGACAGCCTCGCAAGTTGAAGAGACTACGTAGGCTTGGAGATTGCTCGAGTGCTGTAAAAGAGAATAATCCTGGTGTTGCAAAGGCAGACCATACCAGACCTCGTTCTCCCAGTGACAAGAACATAAGAGGTATCTGGTTTTACCTTCCTTGTACTACATTCAAATAACTTGATATTTGACATTTACCGAAACTTATAGAGCCTGATATACCTTAACATCACCAGAATGTCGCCAGAAAAATCTATACCAATTGGTTTGGTTGATTAGGCCATCCATAAGATCTTATTAATATTATAGTCATCTGACAATATCCCAGGGTTAACTAAGATAGAATTGTTGCCGCTGTCAAGGTAACTTGGAAAACTGCTGAGAGTTAGTTTTTACACTTTCTGTAGTTGCTTCTGTATTGGTGACAAAATGGTCATTTAAATCTAAATTGAAACATTTCTCACATTAACCTATTTGAGTGATTGCTGTTTGGTTTCTCTGTGTTTTAAGGTAAGAAGAAGATTCGCGCCGATAATGATGCTAGAGTGTTCATTGATGCGGAAGCTGAGTAAGTTCTTACCTAATCTAAAATTGTACACCTGATGCTCTTTCTTACTTTCAAAAGTCAAGAATAGTTTTCTTAAATATAGTGAGTTGACGTTTACTTGTACTAAAACTCTCTTATTGATTAGGGTCTCTTCCGAAGCAGAAATGTCGGCTGATGAGAACGAAGACTTGACTGGCAATTCATATGAAGATAGTTTCATAGATGACGGGACAATGCCTACAGCAAATACTCAAGCCGAGTCTGGTAAAGTTGACATGATGGCCGTTTACAGGTATTTAGAATCAAACAAATATCTCTTCTGTGTCTGAGTAAAATTGTCAATGAGCTTACTAAGAATCATAAGGTGTGGTTCCACAGACGTTCTCTACTCAGCCAATCACCATTACCGGTAAGACTTCGTGATTTAGCTTCATCAAGTCCGAGTCCCTATTCTTCTGGTCCCTTGAAGACAATAAATGAGAGCAGAAGTGACTCAGATAAGTCATTATCGTCTCTTCGAACCCCACAAACAACAAACACTGAGTCAAACAAGGATGCAATGGCCACAGGAGACTTTTCGGTAGTACAAATCTCATCAGACAGCCGGAAAAGGAAATTCAGCTTATGCAACTCGTCGAATGTCCCAGTGATTAACTTAGAAAACAAGTTTGAAGCTCATGCACAAGCTACGGAGAAGGAAAGCCATGAAGGTGTGAGAAGCAATGTTGGTGCATTAGAGAATGATGATGACGATGATGATGCATTCTACGCGACACTAGACTTTGATGCCATGGAAGCGCAGGCAGCACTATTATTGTCGAAACAGAGGTCAGAGACGAAAAAGAGAGAAGATGCGACGGTTATACCTCATGTTGAAAAGCAGAGGATCGATGGTTTGAAGAAAGATGGGCCATCTTTTGATCTTGGTTTGTGGTGATTCTTCTACTACTAAGTTATGTGTATAGATTGACATTTGGAAGTATGTTTGGTGTATTAAGTTTACATGTCATATATCTTAGTGGGGTCGTTCTTCAGTGACTAAGTCGAGTCACATGGTAAATTAAAGCGGATGCCTATTATAGTAATAACTAGATTTAACTGACTTAAGTGAGTGACTTTCAAAGATGTACTCCAAATGTGAGATAACATGTAAATGTACCATTCGATGATTCTGAGCGGCGTGATTTCACTCTGTACAAAACTAATGATTAATCTTCCCAGAAATAAGGCGACATGTAAGCAGTATGCTACCCCCACAAATTCACTCTCCACAAGAAATTCCTCTTCTATGTAGCTACTTGCTATCTTTGTAGTCCAGATTTCACCGGTTTTAGGCAGAAGTCTCGCTCGCTCTCTCCATTTGGATATACGTTGTGGTTCAATATAAACATGGATATCTGAAGGTCGAAAAGTGGTCAAAAAATTCCTACAATAAAACGCTCAGTAATTAGTAGAAATATTAACATCACCAGAAATTCTATCAGAATTCAGTCCAAATTTGTCACGTTTAACTCCAGAAATGGTTAGGAAAATATAACCATTTTTTCAGTAAAAAAATAAAATAAAAATATAACCGTTTATAAAGGAGCTTTACTAAAAAAGTCTCCAAAATTGGATATGGATCAAAGTAATGCAAATTACTAAAAAAAAATATTTAGTATATTTTTGTTTTTTCTATATATGTTAACAAAAAATATAATAAAAATTTACTATTATTAATTAATGCTATGTAGATAAAAAATACGTAGGTAAAAAAAATTAAATTTACCGTTCTAATGACAATAGATTTATATAAAGTCGGCAAATTTATTTTTTAGTCGGTATATATATTAGTGGAACAATATACTTAGGGAATAATAAAATTATTTTAATAGATTTATTTTTGCGATATAGTTTAAACATCTTGGAATAGTATATTTATTTGGATATGATGATAGAATTATTTTCAAATGGTAAACTTATTGATTGAATAGAGACTTATTGATTTGAATGGAAAGTTTTTTCTTTACAATAGATTTATTTTGACATGATAGATTTATTGTTAGAGCTGGTAAATTTATTTAAATATGTAGAAATGACAGATTTATTATATTTACGGTAGAGTTGAAGGCGTGTGACAAATTTAGTTTATTTACCAGTAGATTTTTGGACGTATTTATATGATGGTAAATATTTTTTTTGTAATGATAGATTTATAATAAAGTGGTAAACTTATGGATTTTTATAATAGATTTATTTAATCTTTTGAATTTTACTCAAATAACTATAGTTGATAAATTTATTGGTTACTATAATGGTAGATTTATAGTTGTCAATTTGTATATTTTTCATACTGATGGTAGACTTATATATTTACATATAATGATGATATATTTGTATGTTTACATACAATGATGGTAGACATGAATGTTTAAATCCAATGCTGGTAGACTTATATATTTAATATAACGATGGTAGACTTGTCACTTACTTGTAAATACATACGATAAATTTCTAATAATTTTTAAGATAAAATTTTGATTTTGTTTTAGAATTATTATTAATATTATTATATTATTATTTATTTATTTTTATTACCAATGGAAAAATTGTGATTAAAAAAAGAAAATTCATATTTTAAAGAACATGTTTTTATAAATTTAGAAATCTCAATGTATAAACGACTGTTTTAGTAATTTAGAAACTTTTTTCAGCATCATTTTAGTAATTTTCTCGTGTTTATAAAGAGATGTAACTAGGAACATGGAGCCCGGAAGCACTATTAGTGTAAAAAGATTACAATTAATATAAATTAATTATTTCTGTTTCATAAAAGTTACAATTTTTCATTTACATTAAGAAAATGGGATAAAGTTCTCTTATATCCCAAAACTATATATACAATTACCATTTTTTCTATCTAATATCTGATTATTAGTTAATTTGGATTATAAAAAATGGTTTGTCAAAATTTGTGTTGGAATTCTCAAATAACTTTTTTTTGTGTGTAACAAAAAGGTGTCAAAATGACATTCTTTGTGAAATAGAGAGAATAATCATTATTATCACTTTAAATTAATCTTTAATAAATGATACAGTGAAAAATTAGTTAGAACGGATGTAGAGTTCAAAAAAGTAACAGTTATTTATTTTGAAGATATAATAAAATCAAAAGTAGCGCTTTGGCAATATCAAATTTCTCCATACAATTCATGAATTTTGAAGGCTCTTTAAAAATATAGGTATCTGCTTTACAGAGTATAGCTATAACAATCACAACCTTCTATATATTTGCATCACTCAATGCTTCTATTTCAGATGTGAGAATCGTAGTGTCTAACTTCATTGTCTGGCAAATATCCAAATACAGTATGGGTTCTCTCTGTTCAGGTGGGAAATAATCGCCCATGCATTACACATACAACATAAATTTCAAGATAGATCTGTATAAAGTTCTTTGTGAAACAGAGAAAGTAACACGCTTTGTGAAACATAAAAAATAATAGTTATTATCATTTCAAATTTATATTTAACAAATAATGTGGTGGAAGATTAGTTAGTACAGACGTAAATGTCAAGAAAATGACGGTTATAATTTGGAGGAGTTGTTCACTTTCATTTTCCAATAGATTTCGAAAATTTCTTAAGGGAGATTCATTTTTTATTCCATATTATAAAAGAAGAAGTCTACTGAAGAAGAATGATGTAAGGCTTAATTTATGAATCCAAACTGATTATCACTTTGACTACAAAAGAAGAAGTCTATACGACTTTATTTATGATACATCCGGAGAAGAACCCATGTTAAGGTGGACTGACAACTTTAATTTTTTCAGCAGTCATTGTCCATTATTAAGCCGGATATCTTGAAATTGGTTAATAGTTTCTTGCGGTCATGAACTTTTGATCAATAAGTAAACATGACAAACATTTATTTGATCTTAAAAATGGTACGACCAAGTTTTATGACAGAATTAAGACCAATTGGTATATGAACTGTGAGATATAAGATAGTTTCAAAGATACTATATCGACTCAAATGGTTTTTGCTAGATGTAATTTTCAAAGACAAAAATTCTTTTGTGTCAGGGTGACTGATATCATTTAATATTTGAATTGCTCAAGAGATATTTCATGGTTTAAGGAAAAATTCCTCTTGCAAAGATAAGTTTATAGTCATCAAAATGGATATAAGTAAGGCTTATGATCAGGTCGAATGGTATTTCATAGAGAATATTTTTTGGAAAATGGTTTTTTCACATGTGTGAATTACATATGGTGTGGTGTATTACATAAGTTCAATACAAAATACTCATTAAAAGTCAACTGCGAATTAATATTGTTCCAACAAGAGACCTTAGGTAGGGAGACATTTTATCTCCATATATTTTTATCTATAAACGAAAAGTGGGAAAGAAATTTTATTCAAGTCATTAGTAAGTGTTGCAGTTTCATGTTATGTTTTGTTTCCATTTACCTTAATTTGGTAACCAAGAAACTTACGAGTGCGGTTACTCAATTTTGATTGAGTATGAGTGGTAATTATAGAAAAATGTTGTGGATGTCATGGAGATAATTGTGTTATGACAAAGACAATTGTCAATTTGGATTTCTTGCAACAGATAACTTTAATATGGTTCTATTGGCAAAACAATTATCACATTTAATTGATAAACCAGATTTGTTTTTCTTACAAAAAAATTTAATGGTCGATACTTTCAGAATATATACATAATCTCTGTCTTACGGATTGAAGAGTACTATTTCTACTAGAATCTAGATTAAAAAAGATAATAAAAATGATAGAATTAGGGATATCCATTTCGGTGTGCAATGATCCATGTTCAGGAATTCGGTGATTAATCGAAGAGACATTTTTTGTAATTCTATCTATGAATATGTATATATATTAAAATCGTGAAAATTACATTAAGTTGTAACATGGTGTAGTGATCTCTGTGTGTGGTATGGGCTGCGTGGAGTATGGGCTTGTAGGCAATGAGCTCAATTCTAGGTTTGTATTTTTATGTTGTTTTTTTCGTTTAATGAATTACGAATTTACCAAATTACCCTCATTGTCTTCAATCTTTAACCTAATTTTCAGCCGCCTCTAATCTTTTTCATTGATAATCATCGAGTATCTTTGTTTATCTTGTGGTTTTTACTCAATTATGAAAGATCTATAACAAAATATTCGATTTCAAACTTTTTAAACCAAAAAAAAACTGAATTTGTGATGCTTCCGATTTGTTGGCCGCATATATCAAAATCGCCGCGGCCACCTTCTGGCGAACGCCTAGTCGGCCGATTAGGCAGCTAGGTGGCCGCATTTTTGAACAGAAGGAATGACCCATAAATTAATATCTCAGGCCCGAGTTCAGCAACGTGCAAATACACTTAATTCCCTTTTTTATTGTCAATAATTTGATCGACCCAGAATTTTGCACATGGAATATATCATTGCTTGGAGTAATCCTTATTTCTCAGGATGTTGCCATTATTCAGAATATGTTATTTACTCGGTTATTAAGGCCGGATACTTTTATAACATTTCAGAAAAAAAATAAAAAATGTAAGGTTAAATCGAGTTACGAATCTATTATGAGAAGAGACTCAATTTTCATAATAATAATAATAATAATAATAATAATAATAATAATAATAATAATAAT
>OVBI01003473.1:0-12292 GCA_900406495.1 Sisymbrium altissimum
GGACTAAACTAAACCGAATAAATCTAGATACTAACTAATTCCGACAAAAACAAAAAAGAGAAGGAACGATAAACTTACTAAAAGACTCAGAGGAATTTACTGGAAACTCGCCCGGAAGCTCGCCTGAAATTTGCCAGGACTCGCCAGAAAAATTCACTAGAAAAANCTTTTTATTTTATCTGGGCTTAAATTGATCCAAAGAAATACTTAAAAAGAAATGGGCCGGGTTAGGGAATTTGGGTCGTTACACAACTGTGCTCTTCGTGGGGTCTTTGAAGCAGATTACAAAATATATATATAATCAAAGCGTGGCTAACATTTCGCCTTACTCTACGGAATTTTAATGACAAACGACTAACAAATGTCTTCCACGTCTTGATGTTGGCTCGTGTCTCCGTAAGTATCACCCGCGTCTCGATACTTACTGTCCACGTCTCGGTGATGATCTCCCGTGTCTCGGTGTTGCTTGCTGGCGTCTCGATAGTTTATGGTCGCGTCGCAACGATTCTGGTTGGTGTCCGGATAGTGCTCGGTTGCGTCCCGATGGTCAATGTCCGCGTCCTGATGGTCTCTGGCTGCGTCCTGATAATGGTTGCCCGCGTCCCAATAGTTTCTAACCACGTCTCGATGGATTTTCCTCACGTCCCGATATTTTGGTCTGTTTGGTTGATTTCCTTCGCCTTGGAAATGCTCATTTGGGTCATTTTTTTGGTAAGTTCATCAACCTCTCTGCTTTCGACTAGATTTGCCACGGCTTCGTTGATGTTCTCCTTTAGTGTTCTTGCTCATGATTGCATGGTTGGGAAAGGCTGAACCGGGGCTACTTCATTTCGTTCAGTTTGGAGATTTGCATCACGACATATGACAAGGAGCTCTATGCCTTGGTGAGATCTCTTGAGACATGGCAACACTACGTGCTCAGAAAGGAGTTCATTATCCACACGGATCACAAGACACTTAAATACCTCAGAGGGCAGAACAATCTCAAGAAGAGGCATGCAAGATGGCTTGAGCTCGTAGAAACCTTTCCCTACATCATCAAGTACAAGAAAGGAAACGAGAACCCGGTGGCTGACGCTTTGTCCAGAAGATATGCCTTGATTTCAACCATGTAAGCAAGGATCATGGGACTCAACCATCTGAAGGATCTATATGTCAATGACCCGGAGCTAGGAGAAATCTTTTAACAATGCAACCGAGGAGCCATTGGACCCTACTACAAACACGAGGGATTATTGTTCAAAGACAAAAAGCTGTGCATACCACAGAGTTCCATGCGGGAACTAATCATGGCTGAGGCACATGGTGGAGGGCTGATGGGACACTTCGGCATGGACAAAACCAAAAACATCTTGGTCGAGCATTTCTTTTGGCCGCACCAAAAACAAGATGTAGAAAGGTTCTGCTCAAAGTGCACCACCTGCCTCAATGCAAAATCCAGGTCTCATCCCATGGACTCTATACTCCATTACCTACTCCTGAAATGCCATGGGTAGACATCTCTATGGATTTTGTTGTAGGTGTCCCGAGCATCAGATGAGTATTTCTAAGGTCAAGAAACCTAGCCAGACCAAGCTGGAAGACTATCGGGACGCAAAATAATTCTATCGGGATGCGGGCAGAAATCATTGGGACGTGGACAAAGACTATTGGGACGCGATTAAGGATCATCGGGATGCGAGGGAGCTCTATCGAGACGCAGACGTAGATCACCGAGACACGGAAAACCAACATCGAGACGTGGAGACCAAGTCTCGAGACACGGGTCAGTTTCATCGAGACGCGGGAGATTCAAACATCGATCAAGTCTGTTATCGGGACGCGGCAACCAACGACCGAGACACGGAAGCAGAAAACATTGGGTCACACGAGCCACACATCGGGCCAACTACCGAGCCAGCCTACTATCGGTCCAAGAATTCACCGAGACGCGCAACCATCGGGCTAAAACCATTTCTCCCTGATCCAAACTTAATTTCAACCGGGCCAAACCAGTTTTTCACCGAGCAAAACATTAAACAAAATCATTCACATGATTTGGACCGACCAAGGGACGAGCACACTTCACAAGGACTTACCTTGTTTACCATCACACGCGCATGACCACAAATCCACCTTTCCGACCAGATTCACTCCATCACCACCCGACCATCTCGCCTCGGTAAATCAGGTAATTTCTTCTCTTTTAATTATTTGATTGACTGACATTTCGCACATTTCAAACTTTGATTTATTTTCTAAAGGCAATTGTTAGTCTCGTTTGATTTATTTCGTAGAAGTAAGGAATTTTGTTCGCCATTTTCTTAGGTAAGTAATAAATTGTAATCTGATTCAAAGACCACTCGAAGGACATAGGTGATGGACACTATATAAGTCCCATTGCAGCCTTGTATTTTGGACACCTTTTTGATAATAAAAACTCTAACTTTCTTCTAAAGAAAAGCTTAAGCACTTCGTGCCTTCGAGAAATCCGGGACTTCTCATTGTCTTATCACGGTCCTTTCCATCCGATCGGGTGGCGACCAACACTTCCACCCTTCACTCGTACCAATCATTCACTGATCAACCGGAGAGTGCTGTACGGCCAACCGACTGATCCCATCGTACCATCTCACATTTCCATCGACCATTTCTCAAGGCTAACCCGCTGGAGCCGTTCGGCCGGCGATAGTCCTCATCACCCCAACTGCAAACCTCCGGTCCGGAGATTGCATTATTAGTAATAGAGTGGGTGGCCCGATCGTAAGCAAATTCAACATAAGGAATGCGATCTAGCCAAGGCTTTAAATTGTTACCGATGGTGGCCCTTAATAGGGTGGTTGAGGTCCTATTGACAACCTCGGTCTGGCCATTGGCTAGGGGTGGCAGGATGTGGAAAACAACAGCTTTGTTCCTAGTTCCCTCCATATGGTCCGCCAGAAATGGCCTAGGAACTTTGGGTCCCTATCGGACACGATGGTCTGGGACCATCACCACGAGTACAGAATCCTTGTGTTTGACCACGGGTAAGCCAAAAAATAAAATCCATAGATACATCTACCCAATGCATGTTAGGAATAGGAAAAAGTAAATAGAGACTGTGTGGATGTGACCTGGACTTGGCATTCAAACAGGTCATGCACTTAGAGCAAAAACGCTCCACGTCTCTTTTAAGGTGAGGCCAGAAGAAGTGCTCGGTGAGAATGCTCTTGGTCTTGGCAACTCCAAAATGTCCCATCAGGCATCCACAGTGGGCTTTTCCTACAAGCAACTCTCTCATTGAACTCTTTGGAATGCATAGGCATTTATCCCTGAAAAGAAAACCATTGTGCAAATAATATGGTCCGAAGGTCCCGCGGCCACATAGCCTGAAAAGGTCTCCAAATTCTGGGTCCTGCTCGTACAGCTCCTTGAGATGGTCGAACCCCATGATTTTGGCCTCAATTGTTGAGATCAGTGCATGGCGCCGAAATAGTGCATCTGCTACAATGTTCTCCTTCTCCTTCTTGTACTTGATGACATATGGAAAGATGTCAATGAACTCCAACCACCTGGCATGCCTCTTCTTCAGCGTGGTCTGTCCTCTCAGGTACTTTAAGGTTTCATGGTCGGTATGGATCACGAACTCCTTGGACAAAAGATAGTGCTGCCATGTTTCCAAGGACCGGACGACTACATACAGCTCCTGGTCGTAGGTTGGATAATTGAGGGCTGCTCCAGTCAGCTTATCGCTGAAGTATGCTACTGATTTGCCTCCTTGTGTCAGCACAGCTCCGATTCTTATTCCTGAGGCATCACATTCAACCTTAAATCTTTTAATAAAATCTGGAAGGACCAATACCGGTGCATTAATGAGACAGTGCTTAAGATTTCTGAAAGCATCTTCTTGGCTCGGCCCTCATTTGAATGCAACATTCTTCTTGATCACCATGGTGAGTGGGGCTGCTATGGTGCTGAAATCTTGGACGAACCGGCGGTAGAAACTAGCTAGGCCATGGAAGCTTCGGACATGGCTGATGGTTGTTGGCATCAGCCAATCCTAGATGGCTTTGATCTTTTCCTCATCCCCCTTTAGACCCTGAGAACTTATAACAAATCCTAAAAACACAAGCTGATCAGTGCAAAAGATGCATTTCTTGAGATTGGCATATAAGTTTTCCAGCCTAAGTGTTTCTAAAACCTTTTCAAGATAACCGAGGTGTTCCTCTAGGCTGGTGCTGTATATCAAGATATCATCAAAATATATCACTACAAACTTACAGATGTAAGCCTTGAGGACATGGTTCATGAGTCTCATGAAAGTGTTAGGGGCGTTGGTAAGGCCAAATGGCATGACAAGCCACTCATATAGTCCTCGTTTGGTTTTGAAGGCTGTCTTCCATTCATCTCCCTCCTTCATTCTGACCTGGTGGTAGCCACTCTTGAGGTCCACCATTGAAAACACGGTTGCACCACTGAGCTCATTCAGCATACCATTGAGTCGTGGACTGGGGTGCCTATACTTGACTGTGATGTTGTTGATGGCCCTGCAGTCAACACACATCCTCCAAGAACCATCTTTCTTTGGGACCAGCAAGACAGGTACATCACACGGGCTAAGACTCTCTCGGATGTAGCCCTTGCTCATGAGGTCCTGAACTTGTTTCTCGAGTTCTTTGGCCTCCTTGGGGTTCACACGGTACACAAGACGGTTGGGTAGTGGGGCTCCGGGAAGTAGGTCAATCTGATGCTCAATCCCTCAGATGGGTGGTAAGCCGGTTTGGATGTCATCTGGGAACATGTCTTTGAAGGTGTCTAGTAGTTGCTTGATGCTCTCCAGGTGGTTTGGCTCGTTAGTTCCTGGAAAATACCATTCTCGGAAGATCATGAGTAGTACTGGACATTTTATTTCTAAATACTTAACAATTATGCTTGGGGTGATGTAAAGGGAAGTTTTCTCAATCTTACTTACCTTGGCACCTTCGTCCATTTCCTTTTGCAGGTCGTGGACTTCTTGTGGGGAAATTGGGGCCAGGTTGTGTTTCTTGCTCTGGTGCATGAAACTATAGACGTTGGACCGGCCATTGTGGAGTGTCTCCTTGTCAAATTGCCATGGTCGTCCGAGGAGAATGTGACCAGCCTTCATTGGCACAACATCACACAAGACTTGGTTGGAGTATTTGTCGATGCTGAATGGGATCACCACTTGTTCACCTATGCGAAGCTCGGTGTCATCATTGAGCCACCTCAGTCGGTATTGCCTGGGATGTTTGGTCTTTGTGAATCCAAGCATGTTCACAAGATATATACTAGCAACATTAGTAAAATATCCTCCATCTATTATCAAGCTATATACCTTGGAGGCTACGGTGCATCTGGTGTGAAAAATGTTCTCCCGTTTAACAGTCTCTGGCTCGAACAGGGCACTGAGTGATCGTCGGGTCATGAGGATCTCTCCAACATCAGGATAGTCGGTGATTTTATTCATTGAAGTCGGGT
This sequence comes from Sisymbrium altissimum, assembly GCA_900406495.1. Taxonomy (NCBI): domain Eukaryota; kingdom Viridiplantae; phylum Streptophyta; class Magnoliopsida; order Brassicales; family Brassicaceae; genus Sisymbrium; species Sisymbrium altissimum. The sequence continues at coordinate 5,458 of OVBI01003473.1, forward strand.
TGGTCAGCCTCGTCCTGTGACTCGTATTCTCCATCATCATGGATGACCACCAGGCGTTGGTTAGGACAATCTCTCGCGAAGTTCCCTCTGCCCTTGCACTTGAAATAGACGGTGTCTCGGGTCCGTGGGTTGGAATTTTGGCTGGGACCGGTGGAATGTACTTTGCCATGGTCAGGGGTCGGTCTCTTGGCCATCGGGTCGGTTTTGATCGACTTGCCGTTATCGAAGTTGCGTTGAGGTGTGGGCTGTGGCCAGGGGGTCCTGGTTCGACCGGTGGTGGCAACCTTGCGTTTGATGTGTTGCTCGGCCTGTATCGCAAGGTGTAGCAGCTCGTCCAATGCGCGGTACGGTTGCCTCTCTACCTTCAGAGCAATGCGCTCTTGAAGGCCATCGATGAACTCGGCCATAAGAGTCTAGGAGGAATCCTGGACTTCTAGCCGGTTGGTGAGGGTTTCAAACTCCTCGAAGTATTCCTCTACAGTTTTGGTTCCTTGGGTGAGTTACCTGAACCTTTTTTGAAGATCACGGTGGTAATAATCCAGAATATAGCGTTTGCGGAGCTGGAAGCTCATATCTTCCCATGTAAAGATGGGGTGCAGTTGGTGTCTCCTTCGGTCTATGACATCTCGATCCCACCAAGCCAATGAATTCTCGGTGTGTTGAGCCTGGGCTAGAGCGATCTTCCTTGCCTCGGGGCAATTGTGGTACTCGAAGATGTACTCCATGCACCTCTCCCAATCTAGGTAAGATCCGGGGTCAATCTTGCCAGCAAAGGTCGGTGGCGAGAGCTTGAGGTCCTTGTCGATGTGCCGAGGTTGATCCTCGTCGTAGTCGCGGTGTCGTCCTCTGTCGCGTCTCCGGGTCCGTTGGCGCGATGGTCAGGACCGTATCACGGGTGGTTGTTGGCGGCATGAGGTCCATCGTTGCCGGTCTGGTTATCGGTGTCGGTTTGGTCGTCGTCGGTGTTGCGACGTTGCTCAAGACGTTCGAGACGAGCTTGGATGGCAGTGAGGGTGGCGAGTAGCTGGGTGTTGGTTGGCTCGGCTTCTCCCATCGGTGTACCTAAAACAAGATATTAAGAAGACTAGGTGATCCGCGAAAATAAGACTTAAACAAAAGGATGAGATGGTAAGAAAAAAAATGCAATAAGTTTTTTATTTTTATTTTTTTATGGAAGGTGCAAGTATGCGGATGAAGCAAATTATGGAGAGTAATAAATTGACCTAATGCAGTGCAAAAATCATATGACAAGAAAAACTAGGTGCGCTTAGAAATATATATATTTTTTTTATTTTTCTGAATGACCTAACGAATGAAGAACAAGTGATGAAAACAAAAAGGAATTCGAGGAAAGTGGATTAAATAAACCTGGGTCAGGAGCGTTTAAGCTCTGATACCAAGATTATACCACCTTCAATCCGTGGGTGATTACCGGAAGGTGGATGAAGTGATCGGGACACGATACGGGACTATCGGGACGCGGTGGAGAATTATCGGGACGCAGTACGATTGCTTGGGACGCAGCACGATATACTCAGGACGCGGTGGTGATAGTATCGGGACGCGGGATGAGGTTATCGGGACGCGGTAGTGATGGAGTCGGGACGCGGGGAGTCTCTCAGGATGCAGCATGATGAATCGGGACGCGATGCGGAAGGCTCGGGATGCAGGATAATGGTAGCGAGACGCAATCAGATATCGGGTGATGGCACGATGACTCGGGACGCAGCACAATGATTTCTGGGATGCGGTACGGTGGATTTGGGATGCGGTATGGTGGATTCGGGATGCGGTACGGGACGCGTCTTGATGATTTCTGATAGGTCGGCTATGGTTGATTCTCGATCGGCTGTCCGCCCGGCACTGTCCGATGAGCTAAAAATGATGGCGAAACAAACTGGTAGATCGATAGTTGCCACAAACTCGATGGAAGAGAGTTTGATAACACTGATAACACCTAAGGCAAAAACCGGTTTTTGGCTAAGGCAAAGATAAACTCGTTTAAGAGAATAAGCTAGTTTTTATTAATCAAATTGTAAATATACACGACTGCTTGAGAGGCCTTGTAAACAGAGCCGATGCAGCTATTGCCCTTCGTGGGGACTTGAAACAAATCGTACAACGGTGCAAAAATTAAATGGCAGAATACACTTGCCAGAAATAACTAAAGACATTAAAACAAAAGAAAACACAAAAGGAAACTTCATTAGTCCGCGATATAATCGTATTGAAATACTTACCTTAACTGGCCGGCTGGCATTAATATTCTGAACGTGGACTACTGTTTCTCTTCATGCGTCCTCAGTTTTTCACGGGCTGAATGCTGAAGACGGACAAGCTTGCTGGGCCGCTCTTGATGGACTGGTCCACCTGACTTGGTTCGGCTGGAACTGATGGGGCTATGGGCTGCGGTCCGTGATCCAGGTCGAGGTCTATGTCCGAAAACTGCCCAATAAGTCCATTAACCTTCATTTCGCTTAGAAGTCCTTCGGTAGCCAGGTTGAAATCTTCGGCCATGGTCTATTGGCCTGATCTAGTCCATGGTCGATGGTGCATGCTCGGGATGCTTGGTGGCCTTAAGACTGTCCCGGTAGGGTCCGGTTGTGGGATCTCATCACAAACCCTCACAGATGCCGAGACTCGCTATCCTCAGATGGAAAAACTAGCACTATCGGTAGTACCATCTGCTCGAAAACTCAATTTCCCAGTATCCAACAACGATAAATCCTAGAGCAGTCACTCCGACTCAATTTCCCAGCATCCAAAAACAAGACCGAGTACGAAGCCATGATCGCTGGATTAAGGCTCGCCCACGGTATTAAGGTCAAAAACATCCATGCTTTCTGCGATTCTCAGCTGGTTACAAAATAATTCAGCGGAGAATACGAGACCAGAGATGAAAGAATCGGGGTTTATCTAAATGTCGTCCAAGACCTCGCAAAGCAGTTCAAAGAATTTGAGACAAGAATCCATCGGGGTGAGAATGCACCTGAAAATGCTCTAGCAGCCTTGGCATCGACTTCGGCCCCAGGAGAAAGCAGGATTATTCTGGTGGAATTCATAGAACATCCAACCATTGGACCACCCGATATAATCATGCTCATCCAAGACTATCTCGAAGAAGAAATTTTCCGAAGATGTTATGGAGGCGGATGAATCAGATCAGGCTCCACCCATTGGCACCAACTCGCAAATCGAAAGGGGAGAGTTTGGTTGTGATCAAGAATGGATGGAGAGAATTCGCCACATCACAGACGGAAAGTTCCCCACCGAGAAATGGGACGCACAAAAACTGAGAGCACAAGCAGTTCGCTTCGTCCTCTTGGACGGAAAACTCCTTAAGTAGAGACATTCTGGCCCCTTTATGAATTGTGTGGAAGCAAAACAACCCCGAAAAATCATGCACAAAGTTCATAGCGGGTCGTGTGGAAACTATTCTGGGGGAAAGGCACTCGCCATCTAGATCAAAAGGCATGGATACTTCTGGCCGGCAATGATCATAGATAGCGAGAAATTCTCGAAAATATGCGAGAAATGCCAACGCCACGCTCCGACAATCTGCCAACCGGCCAAAATACTTTCGTCGATATCCTCACCATACCCATTCATGCGTTGGTCAATGGACATTGCCGGACCGATGCACAAATCTATGCAAAAGCAGTACCTATTCGTCCTCACGTAGCCCTAGGCATATAACCCGGATCCAATTACCCGAACCGGAACCGAACCGAAATAACCGGTTCGGATCGGATCCGGTATATCATAGTTTACCCTATGGTTCCTAATTTTAATATCTGATCGGTTCGGGTCGGTTCCAGTTCCTATCCGATATCCGATTAGATATCCGAAATATACTCGAAATGTCCTAAAATTATATGCTTCAGCTGAGAATCGAACCCAGATCCATCTAATAATAAGATGCTACGTAACCACTGGACGATGAAGCATTTGTTGTACCTTATTTCGTTTAAATTTTATTCAAGAAAACTTTCATTAAACAAAAAATAAAACAAATTGTAGGTATGATGTTTGAACCCAGGTTATCTAATTAAAATATAGATACATTACCACTGGACCACATAGGTTAACTGCATTACTTCACTCACAACATATATAAATATATATATATTGGATTTATCCGAACCGAAACCAACAAGAACCGAACCGGAACCGAACCGGAACCAAACCGAAATACATTCGGTACCTATACTGATATAAAATCTCTAAACCCGAAAAAACCGGAACCGAATGGATCTTACCCGGAACCGAAACGAATACCCGAATGCCCATGGCTATCCTCACGGATTACTTGTCCAAATGGATATAAGCAGACTCCTATGTTAGCATAAAAGATGCCCAAGTCGAACATTTCATATTGAAAAACATCATATATAGACATGGCGCTCCATACATAGTCGTAACTGACAACGGATCACAGTTCATCTCGAACCGTTTCGTGTCATTCTGCGAAAAGTGGAAGATCCGTCTGAGTTTCTCAACTCCGAGGTATCCACAAGGCAATGGCCAAGTAGAAGCAGCCAACAAAACAATTCTCGACGGATTAAAGAAAAGGCTGGACGAAAGAAGGGAAGATGGGCTGATGAACTCGAAGGTGTGCTCTGGTCACACCGGACCATGCCTAGAAAAGCAACTGGAGAAACTCCCTTCCCATTTATGGAATATAGTGCAGAATCCCCCCGAGAAGTCGAGTTTCCCGGAGTTCGCTGAAATTTCCTTCCCGAACGAGAAGAAATTAATCAGGCGATGCTTCTGGATGAACTCGATCTCATCAACGAAAGGCGTGATCAAGCGCTGATCCAAATGCAAACTATCAACAAGCATCTGCCAAATACTACAATTCAATGGCTCGTAATCGGAAGTTCAAAGAAGTTGATTTCGTTTTACGAAAGGTCTTTCAAAACACCCAGGAAAAAAACGCTGGAAAACTAGGCGCAAACTGGGAAAGCCCTTACAAAATCACCAAAGTTGTTAGGCCGGGAGCATACGAACTCGCCTACGACGATGACTCTCCAGTTATCCGAAGCTGGAATGTGATGTATCTTAAGAAGTACTACTACTAGTGCTTCACTCAAAACAAACTACGAATTGGCTTGATACCCTAGCATTGGTGATGCAAACCAGCAAACTGAATCAAGTCCAGTAGCCCCGGTCAAAACCTTTCCAACCATGCGGTCAAGGCCAATGATGCGCTCAGGAGCTAGGACTCTTCAAGAGAATTTTAATGAAGCTGTGGCAAGTCTAATCGCATACAAGGAGGTTGATGATCTGACCGAAAGATTAACTCAGCCGAGATGAGCCAGAATTCTATAGGGACGCGGTCAAGAATCATCGAGACGCGGGCAGTGATCATCGGGACGCGAACGAAGACTATCGGGACACGGCTAAGGATCATCGAGATGCGGGATCACTCTACCAAGATGCGGGCAAAGACTATCGGGACGCGACTAAGGGTCACCGAGACGCGGGAACAGTCTACCAAGACGCTGACAAACACTATCGGGACGCGGCTAAGTTTCATTGAGACGCGATAACACTCCATCGAAACGCGAAGGAACTCTATCGGGACGCAAACTATGAGCCTCATGACGAGGAGGCCAATCATCGACGCACGGGAAAGACTCACCAAGACAAAGGAGAGTTTCACCGAGACGCGGCAGATTCAAATACCAAGCAAACCTGTCATCGAGACGCGACGGAGCCACTCATCGAGCGAAACAACCAACGGGTCACACATTCTCCGAGACGCGCAACCATCGAGCCAAACCCAATTTCTCTCGACCCAAACTTAAATTCAACCGGGCCAAACCAGATTTTCATCGAGCAAAACATCAAACCGGACCAATTCCTCGACCGGATAAGAGACGCGCACACTTGACATGGACTTTCCATATTTACCATTACATGCGCATAACCACAAACCCGTCTTTCCGGCCAGATTCACCAGATCATTCCCCGACCATCTCGCCTCGGTAAGTCAGGTAATTCCTTCTCTTTTAAATTATGATTGACTGATGTTTCGCATAATTTCAACTTTGATATATATTTTTAAGGCAAGTGTTTAGCCTCGTTTTGAATTCTCGTAGAAGTAAAGGCAAATTGTTCGCCATTTTCTTAGCTTTAGCATTACATGTAATTTGCTTCAAAGACCCGTAGAAGGGCACGGCTGATGGATAGTATATAAACCCCCCTGCAGCCTTGTATAATTTTTCACACCTTTTGATAATAAAAACTCGAACTTTCTTCTAAAGAAAAGTCGTAAGTACTTAATGCCTTAGAGAAATCCAGGATTTCTCATTGTCTTATCACGGTTCAGACCATCGGATCGTGTGACGACACTCATTCCACCCTTCACCGTTGATCGAGCATCTACCAGTCAACCGGAAAGGACCGTACGGCCAGCCGATTGATTCCATCGACCATCTCTTCATTCCACCATTGTTCATCGACCAAGTTTCTCAAAGCCGTACGGCCGACGAAAGCTTCCATCCTCCACATCTACAAACCTCTGGTCCGGAGATTGCATTATCTGGTATCAGAGCTCTAAAAGCTCCTTTGCTCAGGTGTTTTCTTTCCAATTTCATTACTTTCATTATATACTTATAAAAAAAAAAAGAACATTCATACTTTGTTTTCTTTTCTTGTTTCAGGACTTCATTCATCGGACCAGAACACACCGACCACCATTTCAATCATTTCATTCCGATCATTAAAATCCGATAAACCTTTCTCGTCCTTGATTTATTTTATTTATCTTCTTCATTCTGCATCTAGTTTCAGTCGTTAAAAAATATATATATATATATATATATATATA
>OVBI01003474.1:0-12292 GCA_900406495.1 Sisymbrium altissimum
GATTACAACATATCCGAAAATCAACAAAATTTTAAAAATTGAAAAACTTGCAAAAAAAATCAAAATTCTTTAAAAACTTTGTAAAACCCTAATAGGAAATGTTAAAAAAAATTGCCTAAAATTTTTAAAACAATAAGAAACTTTTGAAAAACTATCTTTAATTTATAAAAATGCAGAAAAAACAAATTAAAATTTCATTAACTTACTGAAAACATTTATAAAAATATATTAAAAATTTTATATAGTTTGTTATTTTATTTGAAAAGTATATATAAAAAATTAACAAAAAAATATTCAAGTTTCTTTTAATTTCTAAAAAGAGTTTTGAAAAATATTCAAGTTTTATCAATTTTAAAAAATTCATAAAATTTCAAACAATTTATAATTTTTCAAAAAAAAATCTGAAACATGTTTAATAAACTACATAAAAATTGCAAAAATATTTTTAAAATTCAAATAATATTATAAATTCTTTATAAATATCAAAATCATTAATTACATAATTTAAAAATTAATTTAAATTTCATTCACCAAACAATAAACTAATTATACAAATCTAACATTATAAAATTTTAAACAAACATTTCTCAAAATTCTAAACTTAAATTCTAAATCAAAAATTACCAAAACTTCACTAAACTTCAAAACCCTAAATCTAATTAACTAACAAAAATGAAAAATAATTCAAAATCTATCAAATTTTCGTTTTAAAACCCTAGATCTAAGAATTCGAAATCCTTACATTGGAGGGAAGAGGCGGACGGCCGGACGGCGGGAAGGAGGCTACGGCTGGACGGCGGGACGGCGGCAGACGGCGGCGTGAGAGGGAGGATACAGCGGCTGATACATGAGAGAGAGATAGAGAGTTAGAGAGGGAGATGAAGATCTCTCGACAGAGGGAGAGAGAGAGATGAAGGGCGAGGGAGAGAGATGAAGTTCAAGAGAGAAAGATGAAGATGGAGAGAGAGAGAGCTTACCGGAGGATGTTGGAACAAACAGCGGCAGAGGAGGAGGGACGAAACGGCGGCGGCGGAGGGGAAGAGAAACGGCGGCGGCGGAGGGGAAGAGAAACGGCGCCGGCGGAGGAGAAGAGAAACGGCGGCGGCGGAGGAGAAGAGAAACGATGGCGGCAGGGAAGGGAAAGGGGGAAGAGAATGAGATTAGGGTTTTATGAAGAGGAAGAAAGAGAATATATATATCGACCACTGCAACGGTTTTGTGACGATTTTGCAACGGAATTAGGGTTACCGTTGCTAATCCGTCGCAAAAGTTCCTGTCGTCACAAATTCGTCGCAAAGGATCCTGTCGTCACAAATCCGTCGCAAATGTTCCTGTCGTCACAAATCCGTCGCAAAAGTTCCTTTCCGTCACAAATCCATTGCAAAATCATTTAAGTGTCTACCTTACTATTTTTTTCTTAATTATCGTTTGACAAATGTTTTAATTTTTACATATGTTTAAGTGTCGTTTTACAAATGTCTTAATTTTTTTTTAAACACAATCTTAGAATATCAAAAATCTCATATATATATTTTTTTATATAACTTAAAAAGTTGTTAAGTGTGAAATGTATCATATAGTATGTTGTAATATAACAAATAATATTTTCGTGTTTTTGTGGTTTTGACGGAAAGTTCGAATCATTATACATATATGTTATGATAGATTTCGACTGCAATATTCACCCGCATATATAATAAAAGTTATGAAATTAACTTGAAAGGAATTTGCAACGGATTTGCAATGGACCGTCGCAAATCCGTTGCAAGTTGCAACGTCTTTGCGTCGGACCGTTGCTAATCCGTTGTAACTTGCAACGTCTTTGCGATGGACCTTTGCTAATCCGTTGCAAAATTGAGTGTCCGTTGCAAATCCGTTGTAAAATCTGTAAGAGTTATCTTAAGTATGCCTTTAGGTGCCCACTTTGCAATGGTTTAAAAACTCATATCCTAACATATACTTTGAAACAAATGTCTTAATTTTTTATGTAAAACACAATCTTAGGATATCTAAAATCTCCTACATATAGTTTTTTTATATAACTTAAGATGTTGTTAAGTGTGGAATGTATTATATAGTATGTTGTAATATAACAAATAATATTTTCGTGTTTTTGTGGTTTTGACGGAAAGTTAGAATCATTATACATATATGTTATGATAGATTTCGACTGCAATATTCACCCGCATATATAATACAAGTTATCAAATTAACTTGAAAGGAATTTGCAACGGATTTGCAATGGACCGTCGCAAATCCGTTGCAAGTTGCAAGGTCTTTGTGACGGACCGTTGCTAATCCGTTGCAAGTTGCAACGTCTTTGCGGCGGACCGTTGCTAATCCGTTGCAAAATTGAGTGTCCGTTGCAAATCCGTTGCAAAATCTGTAAAAGTTATCTTAAGTGTGCCTTTAGGTGCCCACTTTGCAATGGTTTAAAAACTCATATCCTAACTTATACTTTGAAACAAACGTCTTAATTTTTTATGTAAAACACAATCTTAAGATATCGAAAATCTCCTACATATAGTTTTTTATATAACTTAAGATGTTGTGAAATGTGGAATGTATCATATAGTATGTTGTAATATAACAAATAATATTTTCGTGTTTTTGTGGTTTTGACGGAAAGTTAGAATCATTATACATATATGTTATGATAGATTTCGACTGCAATATTCACCCGCATATATAATACAAGTTATCAAATTAACTTGAAAGGAATTTGCAACGGATTTGCAACGGACCGCAGTCCCGTCCTCTGTAAGTGTTCGTGTGCATAGATCTCTGAAAAAACCACCAATTCCTGCACGAGGTATTTTAGTCAAATTTGTAAATATTACGCATATATATCAAATTATCAGTATAAGTGGGTTCATCAACAGCATAACCTGTATTACTACCACAGCCTGCACCACTACCTTCCCCATGGCTAAACCATATTTAGTAATTTGCTATAAATCCTCTATTATATAAATGTCTTTTCACCATGTCAATATCTAAATATTTCTGATTCCCACACTTTATACATGGACAGAATATTTTACCATTTTCTCTCGCCAATGAATCATTTGTGACCTGGTAAATGAATGCCCGCAACCCGTCCCAATACTCCCGCGTCACATCTCCGGTCTCCGGATCTCTATGATTGTACATCCACGCCCTTAGTTCATAGATACTAAAAGCCATTTTCAGGACTCGATCTTACACAAAAAATTTTACCCCTTTTTTTTTTAAGTGTTTATGATTTCTTTTTTTTTTTTGTGTTTTTGATTTTTTTTTTGTGTTTTTTCTTTTTTTTGTGTTTTTGATTTCTGTTTTTTTTTTGTGTTTTCGATTTTTTTTTTCAGTGTTTTTGATTTTTGTTGTTGTTGTGTTTACAAATGAACACGAGCTTCCTTATTTATAGGGTCCAACAAATATTTGCGACGGATTTGCGATGGAGTTGCAACTCCAACTTACAACGGATTTGCGACGGCCAGACATTTGCGACGCATTTGCAATGAATTTGCGACGGATATGCAACAAATTTGCAACGACCTGTTCGTTGCAATGAGTTAGGTACAAAACACTTTCCACATGTTCTACCTAACTGGTCTTAAATTCGGCGCAATCCGTCGCAAATGCGTAGCAACATTGCGACAGATTTGCGACGGAAGGGGTTTCGTTGCACATCCGTCGCAAACTCGTCGCAGCACTTGCGATGGAAACCATTCGTTGCAAGTTTGTCGCAAATTTGCAACGGATTTGCAATGTATGACCACCGCGTCGCAAACTCGTCGCATCTCCATCGCAAATTTGCGACGGAATTTTTCCGTCGCAATTTTGCAACAACTTTGCAACGAATTGGAAATTCGTTGCAGATTCGTTGCACATCTGTCACAAATTTGCGACGGATTTTTCTCGTTGCAAATTTCCGTTGCAAATTGCCTATTTTCTTGTAGTGTAACGAGAATGGGGTACCACGAACCCTAACTTATCTCTCAAGTAACTCAAATAACTCTCCAACACTCCACTTTACTCATATCACTGAGAAGTTCAAAATTCTTATGACCAAATAAAATAATAAAATAAATGTTTAAAATGAAACACGGAAAACATCGTAAAAATTCTCAAAGCACACAATCCACCGTACATCCATATACTTGTTAATCTCACCTAAAAAGAATGTAAAAAGAGGGGTGAGTAATAAAGAAGTTACTTAGTGAGGTTTGTGATGCTAATCGTACAAAACGCAGTTGCGCTCTCATAGCACTCCAAACACGGAACAAAGACTAAACATGAATAACTGTGGCACCTAAAACACCCCAACATACACATCATTGGTCCTATGTGACAGTTTAAGTGACCGACCGCACCCTCCCACCATGAGGTCAGCATGAAATAACTGTCCAACGGCACCGCCGGGTATGACGATTTATCGATCTTAAGACATCAGACAGCAGATCGACTAGGCTGACCGCACCCCATCTCACACAAGCGGCAATAGTACAGAAGTCCATCTCTGTATCCCCGCACCCTAATGTCTAACAAGCGCGACTATTTATATATATGCATACATAATATATAATAAACATTTACCATTTAGCGTGTTTAATCAATTTGGTTGAATCATCTGTATTCCTATCTCCAATTTACAGAAAAACTACGTAGACTCGATCAAAGAAAACATATCACATTTGATACTTAATTCCATATAAGAAATTCCAGACGAAAGTACGGCTTTTGTGGAATAACCCCTACTTTAGCAAAACGGAGGTTAACTGTAACTTCTGAACTGCAGATGCTCGAACATATGCCAAATCTGAAATCAGCACAGAAAATCGAGTGAAAACGGCATTTGAACGGTGAAAACGGATATTCGGTCAATAAGTCAAAGTTAAGGCCAACTGGTCAAAGTTAATAGTCAACAGATAATAGTCAAACCCGTCGACAGTGAAACCAGAGCCAAACTGGACTCGAACCGATAATCTGACCAACCCGGTTACCCAAACCAGATCCAATTACTAAACCAACCTGGTTAACTAAACCAGACCCGAGTACCTAAACAAAACTAAATTAAACTAAACTAAGCTCAAAGCTAACTAATCTAAACCAGAACTAATTACACTAAACCGGCCACTAAACCCAACTAACATAAATTATTAACTAGTGGATCACGCACGAGACAATTCAATGAGGACATTTTTGCAGACAGAGGTGAACAATGGTTGAGGTGTTGTGACAATAACAGCATGGAGGAGATCATATTGGCGATGAAATAGGAGAAGATGAGCAAATCGGATGTGGAAGAGGGAAACTTGCTTCACAAGCAAAGAGGGATCACAGTCAATCTTTCTCGGATCACGATGGTGGCAGCTAGCAGTAAGTCTGGCGACTAGGATGTGGCTTTCTTATGACGGCTTGATGAAAGAAGCAGCAATAATAACCAGAGAAGGCAATGTGGGTAACTCCACACTTTCAAATGTTCACAAAAATGGGAGGAGGCGGATGATCAACGGCACACGAGGTCATGGCAAGCTTCGAGGTGGCACATGGAATCAGCTCTTTCCTTCTCTCTCTCCTTTTCACTCTTTCTTTCTTCTCGGAAGCAATGCGGCTAGGGAAACGTTAGGTGGAGAGGGAGATGTGTATAGCAATACATACATACACACGATTGTAAAAGGTAAGATTGGCCAAATTATCCTTGTTGGATAATTCCATAAATTAGAGATCAAATCTTCTTAAGAAAAGGAAAGTTTCTAAGAAGATAGAGAAAAGGAAAAGGATTTACAAATAAGGAAATCAGCTTGATAAGATTTGTTAATTCTAATAAGTTTAGGTAGTTGTCTATGCCTATATAATAAGATCTATATGGAGAGGTGTTCCATAAGACTTGAAAGAGAGATTTAGTTTTTGAGAGAGTTTTCTAAATCAATAAGAAAAGTTGTTCTTTAAAGCTTTTGAGTTTTTATGATTTGAATTGGTATCAGAGCCTTAAAGAGAAGACTCAACCAAAGCTCGTGCTAGAAGAACTTGTGCATCCAAGATGGGAGACGCACAGCCAGCACAGCCGAAGGCAAACGAGTATGACCCATCGTCCATTCCGTGCCCAATGCTTACATCGACAAACTACACAGTTTGGGCGATGAGAATGAAAGTAATGATGCGGGTATACGAAGTCTGGGAAACAATTGAACCAGGCTCAGCTGACCAGAAGAAGAATGATATAGCAATATCATTATTATTTCAATCTATCCCCGAAAACCTAATCTTACAAATAGGCGAGCAATCCACATCAAAAGATATTTGGGAGACCGTGAAATCACGACATCTAGGAGCAGAGCGTGTGAAAGAGGCAAGACTCCAAACGTTGATGGCAGACTTTGACAGATTGACGATGAACGATAATGATAATGTCGATGACTTTGCGGGGAAAATCTCAGGTCTAGCATCAAAAGCGGCTTCTTTGGGCGAATTCATAGAAGAGACTAAGCAAGTACAGAAGTTTTTAAGCGCACTTCCAAGAAGTTAATACATTCATATTGTCGCCTCACTTGAGCAACTTCTCGACCTAAAACAAACAGGGTTTGCAGACATAGTTGGGAGGATAAAGGCATATGAAGAACGTGTTGGTGAAGAAATCCAAAAGGAGGATCAAGGGAAACTCATGTGGGTAAAAAACGACTATAGTAACCGAGGAGGCTATGGAGGCTCACGCGGAAGAGGTCGAGGAGGAAGAGGCAGGGGTCGCGGGAGATCCAAATGGCCAGAATAAAGAAGGAGTCACCGGAGAAACCAACCGGAAACCAAAAAGAGATCGTTCCACTGTGATTTGATGGGTATGTAACAAGCCAGGACACTTCGCATCTGTCTGTCCTAATAGAGAAAAACAGCCCAAGCAGTAAGAGACAAACTTAAACGACACGCAAACAGTTGATGCTCTCTACATGCACGAGGTGATGTTTTTAAACGAAGAAAAGGTGTTCCCGCAATGTTACAACATTAACGACAGGAACACAAGTATATGGTACTTAGACAATGGTTCAAGCAATCACATGACAGGAACAAGAGAGTATTTCTCGAGCTTAGACGAAGATATCAAAGGAAAAGTCAAATTTGGAGACGGCTCATATGTTGATATTGTGGGAAGAGGTACGATAGTCTTTGTGGGCAAGACAGGAGAGAAAAGAGGACTCAAAGAGATATATTACATACCAGAGCTAAAGCACAATATCATCAGCTTAGGTCAAGCCACTGAAAATGGATGTGAGGTGCATATGAAAGGAAGCATCTTAACACTAAGCGATCCAAGTGGAAGACTACTAGTGCAAGTCGTCAGATCATCAAACATGCTGTATAAAACACCAATGGAGGTCAGCTGTCCTAAGTGTTTACTTGTACAAGATGATGATGTCACAAGAACTTGGCATTCGTGTCTTGGACACATCAGTGTTGGTGTAATGAACAACATGGTCAAGAAAGAGATGGTCGTAGGAATGCCGCAAGCTTTACACGAGAGCGATGTATGTGATGCTTGCTTAGCTGGGAAACAAACAAGAAAGATGTTCCCACCAAAATCGACTTACCGTGCAACTCAAGCATTGGAGCTGTTCCACGGAGACTTATGTGGACCAATATCACCACCAACACCAGCAAACAATCGATATGTTTTTGTCTTAATTGACGACTTCTCAAGATAAATGTGGACTATGCTATTAAAGGAGAAGAGAAAGGCATTCAATCGGTTCAAAAGGTTCAAAGAAGTCGTAGAGAATCAAACGGGTTCATCTATAAAAACCTTTCGCACCGATAGAGGAGGGGAGTTTACCTCAGCTGAGATTAATCTATTCTGCGTAGAGAATGGAATAACAAGACATCTAACTGCACCGTATACACCGCAGCAGAATGGCGTGGTGGAAAGAAGAAATCGAACACTAATGGAGATGACTCGGAGTATTCTTAAAGCGATGAAGGTTCCAAATCTGTTATGGGGTGAAGCCGTACATCACTCGACTTATCTCATCAATAGAGTTCCTACCAAGGCTTTACAAGATCAAACTCCATACGAAAGCTTTATGTCAAGGAAGCCCAACATCAAGCATTTAAAGGTGTTTGGCTGCATAGCTCATACAAGAATCAATGTTCCACATCTTAAGAAGTTAGATGAAAGATCAAAGATGGTGATCAATCTTGGAACCGAGCCGGGTTCTAAGGCTTATAGACTCTATGATCCAGTAGAGAAGAGAGTGATTGTTAGTAGAGACGTGGTGTTCGATGTGAAAAAGACATGGGACTGGCCTACTATAACAAAAGAGACAGACGGTGAACAAGGGATGTTCAAACTTCCTTACAAAGATCTGATAGACGAAGAAAGAGAACATGAGGATGATCAAAACAATGATCATCAAGAACATGATCCCCTAGATCAAAACAAAGAAGAAGAGGAAGAAGAAGAGAACATCAATCATGACGAAAATCAAGAAGGAGAACCACAAAAAGCGGTAACAAGATACAGACGTGCCATCACAAAACCAAAGTAACTTGATGACTACGTGTTACTCGCTGATATAGAAGGTGAAAAGCTGTTACTCACCATAGAAGGAGAACCAGAAAACTATCTTGAAGCAATGTTTCTACGAGAGTGGGTAGAAGCAATGAAAGCAGAGATAGACTCCATTACAAAGAACAGAACATGGGAGCTCGTTAAGAACCCATATGGTGTTAAACCAATAGGTTTAAAGTGGATCTACAATATTAAAAGGAACGCAGATGGCTCGGTGACAAAGTATAAAGTAAGACTCGTGGCAAAAGGCTATGTACAACGACAAGGAATTGATTTCGAAGAAGCTTTCACACCTGTAGCACGAATCAAAACTATACGTCTATTGATAGCAATTGCAGCGACGAGAGGATGGGAGATACACCACTTAGATGTCAAGACCGCATTCCTTAATGGAGAACTTAATGATAGTCTACGTAAGCTAACCCGAAGGCTTTATAAAGAAGGGAGAAGAGGATCGAGTATATAGACTACATAGGGCATTGTATGGTCTAAAACAAGCTCATAGAGCTTGGAATGTGAAACTCGATCAAATTATAAAGGAGATGAGCTTTAGAAGATGCGTGAAAGAACCATCTGTGTATCTAAAGAATAACGGGAAAGAGATTCTGATAGTAGCAATCTATGTTGATGATCTGTTCGTGACAAGAACATCAAGGAGCATCATAGATCAATTCAAAAGAGATATGTCTAGAAGATTCGACATGTCAGACCTCGGAAAGCTATCTTACTATCTCGGTATAGAAGTGATTCAAGGAGAAGATGGAATCAGAATAAAACAAGAAGGCTATGCACAAGGTATTCTAGTAGATACAAAGATGGATACTTGCAACTTGACTCATGTACCAATGGAGCCAAGTTTAAAGATCTCAAAAGCAGAAAAGGAGCAAGAGATAAATGCCACAGAGTATAGAAGAACGATAGGATGCTTAAGATATCTTCTTCATACTAGACCAGATTTGGCATATGCAGTTGGTGTTCTATGTCGTTATATGCAAAGTCCGAGAGAGTCTCATGGACAAGCAATCAAGCATACATTAAGGTACGTAAGAGGAACAACTAACTCGGGTCTGTTTTTCAAGAGAGACGGATCAAACAAGGTGATTGGATATAGTGATAGCAGTCACAATATCGATGTTCATGATGGGAGAAGCACGTCGGGTCATGTGTTCTATTACGGATTATCACCGATCACATGGACTTCGCAGAAACAGCCCACAGTCGCATTATCATCATGCGAGGCAGAGTTTATGGCAGCTACAAAAGCAGTGAAACAGGCTATTTGGCTTAAATAGTTGTTAAGAGAAGTTCTAGGACAAGATGAGAAGATCACTCGTAGGATCGATAACAAATCAGCCATAGCTTTAACCAAGAACTCGGTGTTTCATGGAAGGAGTAAGCACATACTTTCGAAATATCACTTTATTCGTGAGTGTATGGAGAATGATCAGATCGAAGTAGAGCATGTACCGGGAGTGGAGCAAAAGGCGGACATCCTCACCAAACCATTAGCAAGGATCAAGTTCAGAGAAATGAAGAACCTAGTCGGAGTTCAGTTGATCGAGATTCCCGGAGTTCAAGTTGGAATTACGGGGGTGAATGTTGGATAATTCCATAACTTGGAGATCAAATCTTCTTAAGAAAAGGAAAGTTTCTAAGAAGATAGAGAAAAGGAAAAGGATTTACAAATAAGGAAATCAGCTTGATAAGATTTGTTAATTCTAATAGGTTTAGGTTGTTGTCTATGCCTATATAATAAGATCTATATGGAGAGATGTTCCATAAGATTTGAAAGAGAGATTTGAGAGAGTTTTCTAAATCAATAAGAAAAGTTGTTTTTTAAAGCTTTTGAGTTCTTACGATTTGAGTCCTTACGAAGAAAATTGAATGGCCAGTGGGTGTTTTGGGTTGGTACAAAACTACTTAATAATTAAATTAATAGCAAGGTAATTTCACAAATCATGTGAAAATCTAATCATAAACAGAATTTGAAAGGTTAAAACTGAAAATTTTAGAACAAAATCTGACCAGTATGGAAAGGAATGATTAAAAAGAGATGGAAGAGTGATTAAATGGAAGAAAGTAACAAAGCTAGATCATCACAACCTACTTTATTTGTTTTGAAAGAACAAAATAAGAATATAAGATGAAAAGACAAGAAGATAATAGATCAGAAATTCCTAATTCTCAAGTGCGTTATGATACCACGTGATGCAAACCTCCTAAGATCGGCACTTGAGAATTGAGAAAGGGATAAGCCTTATTGCAATGAATCTAGAGAATCACTGACAAGGGATGTTGATGGAATGGTCACACAAAGGTTGCAGGATTGCTTTTGATTCACCTCTTTGAATTGTCTAGATATTATACACTAAAGAAGATAAAATTATTTTGTTGGATATGACACACTAATAAAATGATCTAAACTCAGAGAGGTTTTTGATTAAAGATCAGATGAGTTTTTGTTGCCAACAACACACACACATAAAGAAGAAGGAAAGAACGTAAAGAGTCAAGTATTAGAACATGCTCCCAGACTTACTCGAAAATACAGCACAAATTAAAACAAGATTTAATTTGAAATTTTGACCCGTAGTTGTATTTGAGGGATTTGTAGCCATACATGGTGTCGTAGTTGTTAAGCAGACTTCTAATTTGTAAAGCAGACGTGTCTTGTTCATCAAATGGATTGTTTTGAAAGTGAATTCATAACCCTCATTTAAAACATTCCTTTAGAAAACCCATTGGTAAAAAACCAAAGGTAAGAAAAAAAGAAATGCAAATGAATCATTAATCCATTTGATGAGTTCCTTGAGCTTGAATCACAACCAGAGAGGTTTGGATTTGGCTCAAGTCATTTGGTTGATCCCAAAGATGGTGAAGCGTTCCTCCAATGGCTTTGTTGAATGTCTTAGCTAAACAACTAGTCATTGGACCAACTGATGCAATTAAAGCTTCATCAGCATCATGTCCATCTTCAGCTACAAGCTTAACTCCTTCTGGTTCAAACTATGGTTCATGCCCAGCTTCAAGTTCCAATTGTCTAGGATCATATCAAGGAAGGAAAAAGAAGAAAAGAGGAAGATGAATAGATGAAGAGAGAAGAAGAAGAAATTGTCGAGTTTTCAAAACCAAATCTACATCTTTGTTTATTTAGGTTTTATGGATCTAATATATTAAATTAGATAAGTGATTAGACTGTAAATAATCAATAATCAAAATTAAAGGGAAAACTGGTTTTCATTAAATTTTTAATAAAGGAAAATATTTATATAAAAAAATGACCAGACCAGTTTTTTTTTTTCGCTTAAAATTCCATCCAAATTTTTGACTTACGATATATATATACCCATTGTAAACTAATAACCAATAAATCTACCAACTGTAGTTTATTTGAATAAAACTAAAAACATTGAATAAATCTATTGATAAAAAATAAATCTATCACCTACTTAATAATTTTGCATTACTAAAACCATAACTATCATCATATATTAATGTCCAAAAGTTTATCGGCAAAAAAAAAATATACCACACATTTTTTTATGGGAGAATTGCTAAAATAACCTTCAAAAATTGGAAAATGACTAGAATGAGGCCAATCTTTTTTAATTACTAAAGTAATCTTCTGTACATATTTTACCCTTTTCGTGTGTGTTGACAAAAACCGTAATATCGAAAATGCCATTAATGAATTCTGCTACATAAGCAAAAAAAACGCGGAAAATGAAATAAGTCTATCACTCATTTGAT
>OVBI01003475.1:0-12291 GCA_900406495.1 Sisymbrium altissimum
ACATCATGTTACACAGATTACTACTGAGATTTATGAGGGATGGTGGTGCTTCATGGACAGTTCTTCGAAAGAATCATATATTTTCTCAGGCCAAGTTTGGTATTATAGTAAAGAGGGGTCATCGGAAAAAAGAATGGGTTCTCATAATAATAGAGCTACTTTTTCACCGTTACATGCAGAGTTTGAAGCATTGCTCTGGGCAATGGAATGTATAAAAGATCTTCAGCACTTCCAATTAATGTTTACTACAAATTGCTCTGACTTGGTGAAGATATTATCTAACCTTGAGGATTGGCCGGCTTTCACAACGCACCTAGAGTAGTTTCATATATGGAAGGAATTTTTCAACCCATTTTCCATTAAGGTTTATTCCACGGACAAAGAAAAGGCGGACAAGTTAGCGTAGTGTTAGAACTCTCCCGACAGAAGTTTTTCATGCTGACACGGTTCCACCGACTTGGTTAAAGGAAGTTTTTTAGATTTTTTTATATTATATTTACTATATTATTTTGTTGTCAAAAAAAGAATATATATTTAAATTCTCAATAACAATTGATATACTAATGTAAAAATTTAATTGATACACTAACGTAAAGATATTAAATGAATATACTAATATAGATATAGAGCATATATATAAAATAAACAGAGTATTTAAAATCAATAAAATAATTGATGCAGTAATATAAAGATACAATATATTAATGCACTAAAGTAAATATATTAAACAAATATACATGCACTTATATAGATATAAATCAAACATAATATTTATAATTAATAAAAGAATGAGAAAATATACTTAATATTTTTAAGGTTATGTTATAGTGTTTGATGAAAGATTATGAGATAATATATACATTTATATAAAGGTGATTATTTCTAATTTTTTGGGGTTTATGATTTCTTAGGTAACTTATTTTTTTGATTATTTTAATCATTTTCTGTTTCTATTTTATTAAATATAATTTACATTTTTGATTATTTTAATCCTTTTTATAATTTAGTTTTTGTAAAACGTAAATTACCTTTTTGACTATTTTAAATTTTTTTGTTTATAATTTTCTTTTATAAACTTTCTTTTTTACGGAGTACCATCAAATTGTATAACTCTTTCTTTATAATTTATATATTTTGTATTCTTGTTAGAAAAAAATGGACAAATTTTTTATGAAACTATTTAAAAACTAATTGTATTTTTTAAAACAAAATAATATTGATCACCAAAAAATACGTATCTTTTTTTTAAATCTCTAAAAACTAAACTATTGCCACTTAACATATTTCTCTCAGTTGACAATTTAATACCTTATTTCTCATTTGACATAAATTTTAAAATAGTCTAAATATTTTTTTTATTGCAATAGTTATAAAATCACAAATATTATAAAAGGGACAATTAGTAAACTACCCTATTTAAGATTTGAAATTTGAAAAATACACTGATTATTTATTTTTTTGAAAAATACACTTATTTATATGTAATAAGACTATTTTGACCCACATATTAATAAAAAAAATTTAAAGATACGAAAATAATAATATTTTGATTAAATTATTAAGAGAAAAATATATTTAATTATTAAATACACTAAAATATATAATTGGATAACATTTGAGATATTTTAAAATTATCTCTACTAAAAATCTGTTTTACTAATTTTATATAAATAGTTTACCTAAAATTTTTTATTATATTTATTATTAAGTTATTTTTAAATTAAATAACTCTTTTGATCAATTATGAAATTTTCAAAGATTAAATTTAAATAAAACTTAGTTAAAAATCATTACATGTTTTCTTGTCTTCAAAAACAAAAATAAAATAAAATAATAAAAGGATTATAATATTCAACAAAATTTTAAAAAATCAGAAGATGAAAATCTGAAAATGAAAATTTTAAAATATCAAATTATAACTAAATTCATATATTTCATAATTTTAAATAAAATATACAAATATTAATTATATATTATTCATTTTATATGTTTATTTTTATTAGAAAAAAGTTTAAATATTAAATTTATTAAAATTTTAAATTAGGTTAATTTAGTCATTTTACTTATAAAAAAGTATAGTTTTCAAAAAAATTAAAAGATGGTGTAGTTTTCAAATTGTAATCTCATGATAAGGTATTTATCCAAATTTCCTCTATTATAAAGGTTAGTGTATTGAAATATTGACTCAGCACGGATTAGAATCTAAATTATATATTATATGGCATTTAACAATTGTATATATAACACTGATTATATTTAATCAATCTTGCACCGAGTTAACATACAGTGAATGTATTAGTGGATATATACAATTTAAATATAACTAAATATACTAAATTCTCGTTTAATAACAACAACTCAACAATTGATCGACTATATAATACTTCTCATTTTTATTTTCGTTTTTAGTGTCGTTTACTTTTCGGAGCTTGAAGGATCGAAAATGCGAAGACTTTTGATCTGATCTAATATATGATATCTCTCTCTCTCTCTCGCTCGTCAACAGTTAATGCCAATTGAGGCCCATTTTCTCTTTATTATTTTTTTTTTTTGTCAACTGTATCTACCACAGTTGTCAGCAGACCATCTCCAATGGTAGTTTTTAATTTAATATTCATTTATTAATTTAAAAATCTATATGAGATTTATAAACAGGAAATTTGGATAAATACCTTATTATTAGATTATAATTTGAAAACTACACCATAACACTCACTCGGATATCCAACACGGGTTGAAAATCCTAGCAAACAAGTCTCTCATAGATATAGCTACCCATGAAGAAATAGTGATGCACAAGTTACTACAACAAATGGGTAAAAAAATCGCTCTAAGAGAAGAGTCTTGGAAACGTAAGATACTCGTTGACGCTCACGAGATCCGTGAAGTCCTTGAAGCTGATGAAGTAAATTCTTTCTCTTTTACTCATTATGCAGTAGATGAGTACCTAGCATTTAGCTTTTATGTGGAAGCTTAGGCGTAATTTTTAAAAAACATTATACAGATCACGTATATATATATATATATATATATATATATATATATATATCTCATTTTAAATACAATAGAAAAATGTATATGTTGTAATTCTAAAAAGAAAAAGTACATAGTCTAAAACATATTAAGTTTTAATAACATAGATGAGAAATAAATAGAAATACATATTGTAGTGTTTTTTATCCACCTCCATTTTGGATGGTCTATTTTTGATATTCACCTTTCACTATGTAATAATAATCAGATGTAACAAAAAAAAAAGACATAAAAAGATGATAAGCAAATTAAGAAGAGGAAAATTGGATAAATATCTTATTATGAGATTAAAATTTGAAAATTACACCATTTTTAATTTTTTTTGAAAACTACACTTTTTTATAAGTAAAATGACTAAGTTAACCTAATTAAAAATCTCAATAAATTTAATATTAAAATTTTCTTTTTATAAAAACAAACATATAAAATTATAGAATTAGTATTTGTATATTTTATTTAAAATTGTGAAATATATGAATTTAGTTTGAGTTTGATATCTTAAATTTTTCATTTCTGAATTTTCAACTTCTAATTTTTTAAAATTTTTTGATTATTACAATCTTTTTATTATTATATTTCTTTTTTTTTGAAGAAAAGAAAACATGTTAATAATTTTTGGCTAAGTTTTATTTAAACCTAATCCTTGAATATTTCATAATTGATTAAAAGAGTTATTTAATTTAAAACAATTCAATAATAAATATTATAAAAAATTTTAGGTAAGCTATTTATATAAGATTAATTAGTACAACAGATTTTTGTTAGAGATAAATTAAAAATATTTCAAATGTTATCTAATTATATATTTTAGTATATTTAATAATTAAATATAGTTTATCTTAAAATAATTACTCATAATATTAATATTTTCGAATTTTTAAATTAGTTTCTTAAAATGTGGGTCAAAAGAGTCTTATTACATAGAAATAAGTGTATTTTTCAAAAAAATAAATAAACAGTGTATTTTCCAAATTTCAAATCTTAAATAAAGTATTTTGCAAATTGTCCCAATTAAGAACATAGTTTTAGAGAGAGAAATACCCTAAGATAGCACCAGTGTTTATATCACAGAGAAATACCCTAAGATAGCACCAGTGTTTATATCACAGGGAAAGACAATTTTATCATTACTTTATATAAATTCAATTTTAATTAATTATAAAATAAAATATCAAAAATTAAAATTTTTTAAAAAAATTAATAAAAGGAAATTCACAATTGTAATTTTAGAGAAGGTAAACTAATTTAGGAATAATTTATATTTTCAGGAGATGATTTGAAAATGATTTTAAAATACATAAATTGATTTTAAATGGCTATAGAATGCTTATAAATATGTTAAAATGATATCATGAAACGTGTGGAAGACTAAAACGATATTCTTATAATTTAAAGAAGGATAAAATCATTGTTAGGAATGATTTACTTATTTTTAGAAAAGGTTTCTAAGATTTTTATAAACATTTTAAAATTGTTTTGAGATACATAAAGTGGTTTTAAATGTTTTAAAATATGATTATAAATAAATTAAAATGACATATATGAAATGTTTGGAAGAGTAAAAATATGTTTTGAAAAATTTAGGAAAGGAATACTAATTTTTAGGAATTGTTTACATATTTTTAGGAAAAGATTTCTAAAACTTCAATAAATATTTAAAAATGATTTTAACATAAATAAAGTGAGTTGACAGAAAAAAAAAAGAATATGCATATATAGAATGATTTTAAACGACTAGAAAATAATTATATATATGGTAGAATGAATGTTATTTTTATTTTTTATTTTATTTTAATTTGAATAGGGTTTTCAAGATCTCAGACAAGTGTATGGCATATTATTAGATACATCTGGAATCGGCGAAATCTTATATATAATTAGGGAACTTCTCTCCCTATATTCCGTATATTGTACCACGTTAGCATAACAACTTCCTGCCACGTGTTCTACTTCTGTCACCAAATGATGTACAAAACCAAAGAGGCCTTTTGTCATTATCGCTAAAGCCCAATCACCCGATCACTAACCTTTTTCTTCAAAGTTTTACATATCCGCCTCCGTGTACAAACACACCAATCGTCCCTCATCGAATAACGTAACTGCCGGCGTTCTTCCTCCTCTCCTATCATTGAATCTCACTCCCTCTTCAATTCTCATTAATCTTCCAGTCATGATTTACTATAGGTGTCCAAACTATGAATCCTATAAAACCCAGCTTCATCAAACAAACTTTCCCCATTGCTTTACGCCTATTCCAATCGCTTCGTCTACTAAAATCTCAGTTCTCCTTATTTGAAAATGGCCGGAACTGACTTCGTAGCTGTCCCCAACGAATCCTCCCATGTCACTTTCGATCACCTCCATTTCAGACGGTCTTTACAGGAAGTTCTCTGCCGCCTCATTCGTTTTTGGGACTCCAGGAACATAAAGAGAGAAAACGAATTCATGGGAACCCATGAGCTTCATGATCAGGAAGCTTCACCAGCTTCAAGCCCTAGCCAATACGAACTTCGAACTGCCAGGTTTATCCATCATCTCCCTTTCTTGATTTATTACTAAACTTTTGAATTCCTCTCCGTATTGAATAGATGTAATATACCTCTGATAGTTGCTTTTTTTACCACTTTCCTCGCCTGCGAAGTAGTAGCAAACATTAGAAATTTAGATATACTTAATTTGGCAAACTTATACGGTCACATAGGTTTTACATCATCATCCCAGATTCCCAGTTACTTTTTTTGTTTTTGCTCAAAGTCAACTACGAACTCTGCCACTTAAATACATCAAATTCTTATTTTAAAATTATTTTTAAAAACCACTTTTTAATCCATTACTTTGTAACTGTTGCAGATGTTGATGGACAAATAAGATTTCTCCAGGGATCAAACCTCAACGACCCAACCTCTACTCAACGACTTGATTTCAAAGTGTATCCTCCAAAAATTCATTGACAAGAATATCTCTAGAGCAACAATTAACCTTCTTACCCAAAAGTACGCAGAAACGTCACCGTATGTCTCACACTATGGGATGATGCAGCAGCAACCTTCCGCTACCACATGTGTTCTGGGTCTCAACTCCACTCAGTGATGATCATCACAACAGTGAACCCTAAGCAATTTGGAGGTAAATGTGCTTCTCCTATTTTATATCACCTTTCCCCTCTTGGATATGTAAAACTCTAGACTAACAACTATATCACATATAACAAGGCAGGGAACCTGTTCTTGAACTCGACACCAGCCAGAAGGTTCTATTTTGACACCACCATCGACAAGATAAGGAAATTCACTCAAAGGTAACTACTCATCTTTCACTTAAAATAAAGAAACTCAGATATACGTTGCTAGAATGGAATTTGATAGCCAAAAATACATATAAATATAAATCAGCCAAGCAAAGTCTCTTATAAATTCCAACTTTCCCTAGCTCAACATAGAGCTTCGGGGTATATTTGATCAAAATCCGAATCTACCGATAACCACTTAAATGTGCAGGTACAGGGTTGAGCTACCTGTAAAAGACGGCGACGGGAGCACCACTTTCGTTATCTTCGACAGTGAAATGACTAAACTAACTTCAAAGACTTCTGCAACTCTCACTTTCGAGGTAACTTACAACACACAAACTCACAATAGCCTTTGTATATTTACGATCTATAATCAGCAAAACGTAAATTTAATAACATCTATTATATTCAAAACAGAATAATGGAAACGCTGAATCCGGCCTTCCACCCTGTCTCCGTGTCCTTGTTGTTAAAACATATGTTCCAAATCCCGTTCAACTTTACACCTAGACACAGGACATTCACGGTTTCCAAAATGACTGAACATCCCGCAAACGTAACAGGAAGTGATCCCAGTTACACCCCACCGTCTACCCACATGTTTTTCTATATTTCCATTTCTCAGTTTCAATTCTAGCATTTTCGATTACAAAGTCATTTTTATTTATATATATATGGGCTTCTAAGTGAACCACCTATTATGTTTTCAATTTTAATGGGTATTTTGTTGACAGCTATTTATATTATGGATTTGTAGATTTGTAGGTCCATCCGCCATATCTATTAGCTTTGGCTGTAAGTGTATCTTAAGAAATACCTTACTTTAACACATCTGAAAATGAAGTCAATTTGATAGCGTCTTCTATGAATATTTGTATTAATCATTAAGCTTTGAATTACATATAAATGGTACGGAAATAAAAACAGAACCAAAGAAAGTAACAAAAGTACTAAACTTCTTTAACTTATGTAGCAAAGATAAGAAGCTCTCGAAAGACAATAGTGACTGATGCCAAAAAAAAAAAAAAAGACAATAGTGACGTGAAAACTTATAAAGTTATTCACCTTCCAAAAATGTAAAGTTAGAAATAGTAACTTCGAAGGTTTTAAAATTAAAAAATTCCTTTAACTTATGATGTAGCAAACATAACTAGCTTAGCTCCCCAGCGTCAAATATGTCGTACAAACCTGTACAGTAATTTACAACATTAAACTAAGGTCGTAATAGCAACACAGAAATCTCTTCAAAGCGCATAATGGAATTACCATAAGAAAGGTTTAACACGCTAATTTCATGTAATCAAACCCAAACAATAGCTTATAAAAGAATCATCGTCCTCAAGTTCGGATCCCTGTCTATTTACACTTAGCCCGAAATAAGTCAGCGGTTGCTTATACAACACCACCACGATCATCACTGCCAATCTAATTCGGACATCCACAAATCCACAAAATCCTTGAACACAAATCACATCACAGTACATCCTAAGACCAAATTAAGCGAATGCAATAATATTAAACAGAAACGTAGAACACAAAGTCACCACACCTGACTCAACCTTTCATGCGGTTTACGGAAAGACGAATTACTAAAAGACAGGTTAATTAACGAGAAAGATAACCCTTTAAACTGGGCTAAACAAATAGCGATTGATGGCTATAAACTAATGGGACCAAATTTGCAAAAAAAACCCAAAATAATATTCAAAAACCTCCCAATAATGAAGCATACAAATACCAAAAAAATTAAAATGGTATAGATGTTAAGTGGATAATAACACGTCTTTAACTATAGGTGACAACAAAGAAGAATGAAACATTTCTAAAGATCAACAACTATTAAGAAAAGAATAAAAACAACAAAGAAAAGGTAAATGTAAAATTTTAAATAAAATTATGAAAACAAAAACAAAATTTTTAGGTAACATAATAACTTAAACCTAACAAATGATAAGCCAAACAATATCTTTAATATTTTTTTGCTTCTCTACGACACGAACTTCAACCGCAAACGACGGTCATATCACTTACAAGCAAACGGAGACAAAACCAGATGAAAGAGAATTTAGAGTTCACCATCAACCTTTTAAACATAAATTTCTTTTTTACATATGTTTTATTCTTAGTATAATCGTTTTTCTAAAATATTGCGGGCATAATAAAAAACTCACTAAATCATTATCTAAACGAAAAGTAATTTACTTAAGTTTTGTTGGACTTTTTAAGTTTTAAATAAAATTTTTTAAAACATATATATTCCCACAGCACGCCACGTCAGCACACACACATGTGACACGTGTCCTCTTTAATTTGTTAATCCTATTTCATATTTATTAAAGCATTCGATTTCATTACTGATTTGATCGAAGCCCATATTTGTTACCTCAATAGGCCATTACATCATTTTCTAACTTTTTAACAGTCGAAAATGATTTTAGAACTCAAACCATTAATAACCCAAATATACTCTATAACCCAAACCAAATGTGTTGTTTTCGTCTTTTATCTCTAACGTCGAATCGCGCCTCACCTCCTTCTTCACTTGAAGCTTGGCCGTAACCGCCGTCGACCCCATGCCTCCCATCAAATAACTTTAGTCTCCCTCTTCAATCGTCATTACTCTCCCATACAATGATTTCCTAGCGTTGTTACATCCTCGCGACCTATAAAACCCGATCTCCCAATCACCAACACTCACAAAGCACTTGGCCATTTATCTATCTTCATCACTACTCCTTCTTCTCACAGCCGATTAAAACTCGCCGTCTAATTCCCCCCCATCGCTTCATGGATCCACCGTTCACATCTGTAACAGATTTCATCATTAATTGTTGGGATTGTAAGACGCATATATATGAGACTTCATCCATCGTTAATTGTTGGCATTGAGGCTTCATCCTGATAAGAACAAGGACGATGAGGTTAACCTCTTTCTCTTCGCTTTTCTTAGTTTTGTATGGATTCATTTCCGTTAATTGACAGGGAAGTTTGGTGTTTGAAATTTTATTTTCGGTTTCAACAGGAAGCCAAAGAGAAATCTCAGCATCTGCAAAAGATGATATCAATTATTGGTGATGAAGACAAAAGGGCAGTCTATGATCAAAACGGCTCAGTTGATGAAGGCTGTAAGTTGGGTTCTTCAGTTTTCTTATCTTCATGATTTTAGTTTTAGTAGAGGAGATAAAAGTGGTGAGGGAATTGAATCGACACACAAGTAGAAGAATTTGAGTTTATTAACAGTGGTCGGAAAGAGAGCATCGGAAGCTGAGGTGGTATTGTGATGTGAGATAATGATTTGTTAGTACTTTGTATAATTAAATTGATGCCTTTCAATATAGATCCAGTCTACATTTATATGGCTGTTTATCGTAAAAAATTGCAAGACAGAGAACATAAAAGGTCTATCTCTTCTCATTTTAATATTTTATCCATTATATTGTGTTCAATTCATTAAATTTTTTGACATATTCTGTTGATACCTAATGAGTTCCACACATATAAAAATCATAAAATTTTGTGATAAATCATCAGTGTGTATGAATTACGAAAATTCATAAGAAAATAATATTTATTTCAAAAATATTAAGTCTAACCAAATTAAAAATTGACCAAAATGATTAAAAAAAAAGTAATTTACTTAAAAACAGAAAAAATGTATTTATACAAGACACTAAGGAATCATGAAAATGAACATTAACCACAAAAAAAAATAACCATCCAAGTAATTAAAAAAATACAAAAGTTTTAAAAGAAAACAATAGGAAAGAAATCAATAAAATACAAAACTTAAAAAAACAATATCGAAATGTCTTATTCATTGGAATATTTAAATACTTTAGAGTTCTAAGCAATCTCAGCATATCGATTTTGCCTAAAAGTCAGGACACCAATCATATTGATTGGAAACAAATCCTCACGAAAGTTTATGCAATAAGACAAGGCTTTTTGTAACCCACATGGAAAATAAAGTTATCGAAATAGAGATACTCACATGTAGCAGGGACATGGCAAAAATATTGATTCCAAAAATAATAGTCTCCTAAAGATACACAACACTCGATCACTGTTAAAAGAAGACAGTTCCCCGTACAACTATCTTATGCCATGACCATCAATAAGACTGATGGACAAACTATGAAAATGGTGGCTCTATACCTACCTAAACCGGTTTTCAGTCACGGTCATGTATATATCGTGCTATCGAACATCACCACACCAAAGGATCCTCAAATCCCACTTCTAAAAACCACCAAAAGAAACAATATGTCACAAATATTGTATACAAAGAAGCCTTCTAAGGTCTGCCATCCAAAAAAATAAGTAATCATCTCCACAGTGACTATCTTTAGAAATTGAAAAATTTTAAAATTGTACAGAGGTGAAGATGACAAACTAAAAATCTTCAATTGCAAGTGATCACGATGAGGAGGGAAACATTAATAGAGATCGATGAAGCGTAACTAGGAGAAGAAAAAAAAAGGAAAGAGAAGGCAAAGTGTTTACAAAAGTTATAAATTAGAATAGAAGTGTTGCGTAAAAGAGTATGTTTAAACATACCAAAATGTAAGATAAATAAAATCCTTGAATTTTTTTTTTTAATTATTGCACATGAAGTTACCAGAAGAATGAAGAGAAAACCAACTGTAAGAACACAAACACAACAATACATGGCATATAATTTAGAGTTAAGAATCATATATTCGTATTTACATTTCTTATTAACAAACATTGAAACAATACAAAAGGCAAATATACAAATGGAATGTGATTTATTTGCTTTAAGATTTTAGAGACGCACAAGAACAAATAAAAGTAAGTAAATCCACATAAAAAGAAATGGATAAACTAAACAAAATAAATTATATACAAGAACACTTATAACCTCACAATAACAATAAAGTAAACAAAAGTACAATACTAATAAAGAAAAACACTGAAGAATAAAAAAAACAAATATATAAATGCATACGTTGAGAAGTTTAAATACATATAATTAACATATATAAAAATATAAATAAAACAAACACACTATCTACACCCAATTGTTTAGAAACACATAAAGTTTCACAAATGTAGAGAAATAAAATAAGAAAAAAATACAATTCATAAAAAAAAAGTCCTATAAAAAGTATAATTATACCGCCAAATTCAAAATGATAAAAAGGAGAATATGTCAAAAATTATAAAATATATATATATATATATATATATATATATATATATATATTGGCATCTGAAAATAAAAATATTTTAAAACAAAAGATTATTATCAGTTAATTATAATTACTTTCACTTCCACTAACACAACCAAAACATGCAAAGAACAAGTAAATGGAACATGGGTTGTGTCCTTTAATTATATATCCAAATTAACTACAGTAATAACAAAATATATATAAAACATTCAAAACAGGTTTTTCACAAATATGGAAAAAACAAAAAAAAACAGAAAATTATTTATATAAAAAGATCCCTAACGCTTTAAAAAATAAATAATACCACAAAAATAAGTGCAACAGAAAATGCAAAAAATACAAAAAAAAATATTTAAAAAATTACTACAAAACGCTTTAAAACATATAATCTACAGAACCATAAATTAAACACAAACAAAAAATAAATGCAATAGAAAATAAAAAAGTATACAAAATAATTATTAAAAAATTTACAACCATATACTTTAAAATATATAATATACAAAACTATAAATTAAACAATAACAACAAAATAAGCACAATAGAAAATGCAAAAAAATACAAAAGAATTATTAAAAAAATTATAACCACATGATTTAAAATATATAATTTACAAAATCATAAATTAAACACAGAACCCCCGCGCATGCGCGGGGAAAGGCAGCTCCACTTGTGTTTATTAACGAGAGAGCTTTTAAAAGAATGCCTAAACTTCGGTTCCTTAAAGTTATCAAAAATAAAGATGATGGAAATGATGTAGTGCATATACCCAAG
>OVBI01003476.1:0-12286 GCA_900406495.1 Sisymbrium altissimum
AAACTGGATGGTACGCTTGGTCTTGATGGTTCCCACAGCTGCGTTCACGTCTTTAGGGACGACATCACCACGGTACATCAAACAGCAAGCCATGTATTTCCCGTGACGCGGGTCACACTTAGCCATCATGGAAGCTGGCTCGAAAGCACTGTTCGTGATCTCAGCAACTGAGAGTTGCTCGTGGAAGGCTTTCTCAGCGGAGATGACTGGAGCGTAGGAAGAAAGCATGAAGTGGATTCTTGGGTATGGGACCAAGTTGGTTTGGAATTCAGTGACATCCACGTTCAAGGCACCATCGAACCTTAGAGAAGCAGTCAAAGAGGAGATAACCTGAAACGAAATCAACAAAGAGTCATATCAGAAATGAAGCAACAGCAAGATTAGTAATAAAAAAAGAGTTGATTGTGACTGGCTTTATACCTGAGAGACGAGACG
Source organism: Sisymbrium altissimum (assembly GCA_900406495.1). Lineage (NCBI taxonomy): Eukaryota > Viridiplantae > Streptophyta > Magnoliopsida > Brassicales > Brassicaceae > Sisymbrium > Sisymbrium altissimum. Next base: position 436 of record OVBI01003476.1, read on the forward strand.
GTTAAGGTTGGTGTAGGTTGGCCTCTCAATGCTTAGGGAACGTCTGCAGATGTCGTAGATAGCTTCATTGTCGAGGAGGATAGAGACATCAGTGTGTTCCAAGAGAGAGTGAGTGGAGAGGACACTGTTGTAAGGCTCAACAACAGAGGTGGAGACCTGTGGAGATGGGTAGACTGTGAAACCGAGCTTGGACTTTTTCCCATAGTCGACCGAAAGCCTCTCAAGGAGAAGAGATCCAAGACCAGATCCAGTTCCTCCACCAACAGCGTTGAAGACGAGGAATCCTTGGAGACCAGTACAGTTATCAGCGAGCTTTCTGATACGGTCCAAGCACAGATCAACAATTTCCTTCCCAACTGAGAACAAGATTTCAAAAAGCAAAGTTAGTTAATAAACAATACAATCAGCAAAATAAAGTTGACGATGGAAAGGGAATGTTAACAAAGGGATGAGTAAATTACTGGTGTAATGCCCACGGGCGAAGTTGTTAGCTGCGTCTTCTTTACCGCTGATGAGCTGTTCAGGGTGGAAAAGCTGACGGTAAGTACCGGTCCTGACCTCATCGATCACAGTTGGCTCAAGATCGACGAAGACAGCACGTGGGACGTGCTTTCCTGCACCGGTCTCACTGAAGAAGGTGTTGAAAGCATCGTCACCTCCGCCAACAGTCTTGTCACTCGGCATCTGACCATCAGGCTATACCATTCCAAATCCAAGAACAACACATCAGTACGGAAACAAATAAAAAAGATAATACAGAATGAAAAGTATCCACAGATCTAATGACATAGAAGCAACGATATGAAAGAGAGGATCCAAACGAATACAACGTTCATCGAATATTGTAGTAAATCGTAACGCATCTCGCATCAACCATTGCAATCATACTCAGATCTAAAGATGATATACATGTCAACAAAATCTAGAATCGTTCTCGTTCATGGAATCAACCACCGAGATTTCACAAGACATTGAAAATCAAACACAGATCTAACCAATCACGGAAGAGCAGATCTACAAATTCCTAACGAAGAACGGAAATGTAGGGAACAATACGTCAGATCTGATCTACCGAAAACAGAGAAAAAACCACAGATCTATAAATTCCTAACGAAGAATGGAAATGTAGTGACAAATACGTCAGATCTGATCTACCGAAAGCGAGAAAATAGAGAAAAAACCACAGATCTATACGAGGGAGGCAAGGAGACGAACCTGAATGCCATGCTCAAGGCAGTAAAGCTCCCAACAGGCATTTCCGACCTGGATACCGGCTTGACCAATGTGGATCGAGATGCACTCCCTCATTTTCGATTCGGAGATGAAAGATTCGCAGGGAAGACGAAGAAGGAATCGGAGGGCGTGTATGAAGACGCTCTCCTAAGAATGATAATAGCTGGATCTAGATCTGATTTCTAGGTTTTTACAGACGCTGGGTTAAAGCCGTATTTATAAGCCAAACCATCCATCTTTAGATAACGGCTCGCATATGACACGTGTAATGATATAACTGGGTTATTGCTAACCATGGTTAATGATAGGGGTCCTGAGCTTGCATATTTTCTAATTTTAAAATTTGCCGCTTAGGTTCTTTTTGGCGTATTATCGTTTCATGACCGTTTCTCTCTCTCTCTCTATTTTTTTGAAAATCAAAAAATCCCTTGAATTGCGGAAAGGAGAAGCGCAACCGGGATTAAACCGGATCAGACCAGTATTACAGTAAACCGACGCGATAAAGAACTGTACCAAAATCTTTGGAAGGAGAAAAAGAAGGAATTATCGAAGCTGCTTTGAATAATGAGAGCCCTAGCGGCTACACGGCCATTGTTTTCCGATTTGCCTAGTCTTGTTCGCTCATGGCTTCCTCCTTCAAGCTTCAAGACGTTCGCTTCTGCTTCTTCGTCATCTCCGTCGGATTCGGACCTCCGGAATCAATCTCGCGGTGGCCTTCCTCGATTCTTCTCCGATGATCTTCCATCGCGCAAGGCACGCCTTCTCTTACTCTCATGTACTTCATTTTCCTTTTGAAACTGTTAAACAATCCAATCAAAATCAAAGTGGGAGTAATTACTTAGGACTTGAAAAATGTCACTGTAATTCTATCAGATGAGAGTTGTAAGTAACAGGCACTGATATTCGAAATGTGTTCATTGTTTCTTATTGATAATAGGGTGGAATGGTTCGTGTTCAAGGCTCTGAGTTTTGGCATATGGCTAAAGTTCTAAGATTGAAAGCCGAAGACAGGTAAAAATAAAACCACATTCGTTTTCGTTATGCAAATTTGGAAGTATTAGATTCACGAAATCATTGAGTTGTTTATATCTTTGCCGCAGTCTAGAATTGTTCTTAGTTTGTTTGCTTGCTTCTATGTACTGTAGTTAGAATATTTCTTCCATCTGAATTATTCATGTGTTGTATGTATGGATAGTAAATCAAGGAGGCATCATTTTTTGATGAAATGATTAGTGACCATTTTTTGATGAAATGATGAAATCAAGGAGGCATCATCTTCAGCATGATTAATTTGTTGTAGCATTTAAACTAACTTTGATGAGAAAACTCAGCCTTAGAGCTTTGTGAATGTAAGTAATTGGTTGCACCTTTTTTTCTATGCAAGGGTAGAACTCTTTAATGGGAAAGGAGGTTTGGTAGAAGGTTGTATAGAAAGCATCGACAAAACTGGAGCTGATTTTTTCGCACAAGAAGATCAGAAGGTGATTCTTCCTCAGGGCATGCAATGGCAGGTGTTTGCAGCTTTTGGTATGAAATGGGACTGCTATTAGTTTTGCAATATCTCCGGGTTTTTCATTCCTTGCTTAGCTCGGGTCATGATGACTTTTAAAATGTGCATTGTCAGGCACTTTGAAGGGTGGTCGAGCAGACTGGCTAATTGAGAAATGTACGGTATGTATCTACTTTTAATTTGTCACTGTCTAAATCACATGTGAATATTGTGCCACTGAATATGTGTATATGCTCATCTTAGGAACTCGGAGCGAGTAGTGTCACACCACTTCTAACAGAAAGATCTTCCATAATCTCTGAAAACAGGGTGGACAGATTGGAACGTGTTAGTTTTGCTGCGGCTAAGCAATGTAAGTAACCCTAGTGTAAAGAAACACTTTGATTGGTTCTTGCTCTTTTTCTTTTCTTGGTATGGCTTGCTATTTGCCTTATCTTTTAATGTCACAGGCCAAAGGCTACATCAAATGGTACTGTGCCCTCCGATCAAATTTAATGCCCTCTTGGATCATGTATGTTGCAGCATCTCTCTAAGCAATTCTTAAATTCTCAGTTTATAGAACCCCCTGACTCCTTTTTTCTAAACTTGCCTTAATTCCTTTTGGGATTTTCTAGATTTCCAAGTCAAAGTTATGTTTGGTAGCTACAGCGGAAGCTACACCTCTTCTCAATGCAGTAAAATCGTCAGCAAAAGAATCTAGCGGACTATTAATCGTTGGACCAGAAGGCGGTAAGGAATCCTTTCTTTTATATATATATTTGATGCAATCTCAAAACTTCTGCTGATTTGCTATGAATTGTTTAGTGCCCGAGTAGACACAAAATGAATACTCTTGTTTATGACTTGTCTCAATGAGTACAATCTAAACGGTAACAATGACATTGGAGCAGATTTCACGAAGAAAGAGGTGGAGATGATGTTGGAAGCAGGCGGCACAGCTGTTGGACTCGGGCCACACCGGTTGCGAGTTGAGACCGCAACCATTGCTCTTCTAGCCACTTTAGTGATGTGGTCTGACTCTCAGGAGACTGTCTAAATGGTGGCTGGGCGTAAGTGTTTGTTGCCCTTGTCTTGTGTTCTGAGATTTTAGTTGGGTAAGGTCTGTGGATCTTTTTGATAAATAAAAAAGGGCTTTTTGCTATTATTTCCATGAAAGCATAAATTTATGAGGTTTGATCGATTCGAATTTGATTTATTTTTATTTGAATCAAAGCTTAAATCTTATACAAAGCTAGTCTATGTTAGATGCTCCTTATTCGACCGTCTTGCTTGCACGTGATATCTCTGTTTGTTACAGCCATGCCAAGAAATTTATAGGTGAACCAAGATTTTGAAAAAACGGTTATAAATAGATTGCACAACTAACGTTAACCTGCAAGCTAATTTGAGGCATTTACGTCATCACAAAAGAGAAGACCTGATATTGATAGAGCGCTAGTTTTAACAAAGATAAAACAAAATACATTAGACACAGAAAAATAAAGCTTTTGCAAGAAGCAACTGCAACCCCCCCCCCCCCCCCCCCCCCCCGNTGGATGAGGTATTGAATCCATCCATCGTGGGAGCAAAAATTGGGTTAACATGACGATCCAACGATTACCATCCACATACTCATTGTTACTCCAATTCTCTTATTCTTGATGAACAATAAACTCTAGAGTCCCTAAGTTACTCGATACCAAACAGACGGGGTAAAGGATCAGAAGGATCAAGAATGTTCAACTTGGCAGACGGGGTACATGATCCATCCACTGTGGGAGTACAAACTGGGATAACATGAGTACCGAAGTTATATTGTGATTACCTTCTATATACTCTGTAGAATGGTAAGTATTTATGCGATAACTACCTTCACTATTACTCCAATTCTCTGACCTTTGATGAACAATAAACTCTAGTGTCTGCAAGTTACCCGATACTAAACAACTATGTTTAACACTCCACAGATAGACGATATTAGCATCAAACGGATTCATTGCCATGGGAAAACAATCGACATCATATCCGAGTCCGACGGAGGTCAAGTTGATTTCTTCCCCTGACAAATGCCACCATTCACTACTCCCAGAGTTGTTGTTGTTGTCATTTAGCTTCCAAACCTTCAAGCTTCCAGAGAGTGTTTCAACATAGAAAACATCTCCTCCTGAAGTAGTCAAACATCTCCGAACGTCTCTGTTATACGGAAGAGGGAGAGGTATAACCTGACATTGAACATCGTCCTCAGGGCCAAAGAAGTCATGAGCTAGAAGGCTTCCAGGTTCACTATCATCCAATATCCTTTCCCACCGGTATAGCATCCCGTTGATGTTCACTGGAGGGTAATAACCAGTGTGTTGAACGGGAATAGTGGAAAGAAGCCGCTTTAAACTCCATGTCCCTGTCTCGGACGAATATATATACACTTTCCATTCATACATACCAATATCGTTTGGTTCAACCGTCTGACTAGTGTCACATGTTCTGACCAATTTGAAGCTTGAAACGGCGCCGTCTTCATCCACACGTGTAACCAAAGCAATAGTTTTACAATATTCAGGAGGGGAGGGATCTCAACCCACTGTTGTAAAACTGGATTACCAACGAAAGACTTGTCATGGAAAGTCATGTCGTCAGTGCCAGTAAGGAATACATCAATCCAAATCAATCCATTGGAAGAAGATATATAAAAGTATCTAAGGGTAGGGAGATTCGGATACAGTCGAAAAGCCATGATATAAGAAAATAGAGATTTCTCAAGATCCCATGTCTCGCATCCGTGGAAGCCTAGAGCTTCTGTGATGGGATAAGGATACTCGGATCCGAACATGAGAGACCACGAGGAAGATGATCTTTTGTGTAGAGAGATGAAGAGACGGCGGAAGTACGAAGATTCTATCAACCGTTTCCATAGTTTGCACACCGATTTGAATCTCGCCATGCTTCTTAACGGTAGTCTTGCAACGATCTCCACCAGTAGTGCCTCCGGGATTGTTCTAGCTGCCTCCATATATAGAGATTTGCTAGGTTCTGGTCAATGGATTAGGTCCCCTTGGCTAAAGTATGTCTTCTGACAGAAAATGGTTAAAGAACTGATAACTCTGCTCGAGTATATGCATAACAAAAGTCAACAGTTAACACTAGAGAGTCTGGATGATGAGCTGGCGGTTGCCGAGGCTGAGTTGGATTTAATAATGAAAGAAAAATTAATCATTTCTAGCGTACGCTCTGTTTTTATTGCACTTTCTTGTGGTACAGTACTGGTACAAGGTTGTATACAGAGCATAGACATAACCGGAGTTGATTTTATCGCACGTAAATATTTTTTAGGTTAGATTTCCAAATCAGAGTTATGTTTGGTTGCCACAGCAGATATTGACCAGCTTCTCCAGCTCTTGCTTATGACTTGTCTTAATTATAGAAGTTTTGTACAAATTACAATCTAAAGGTCCAAAAATAATGAAAAATGAAATAGACTTCATGAAGAAAAATGTGGGGATGATATTGGAAGCAGGTTGGACTCGGGCCACACCGGTTACGAGTTGAGGCTGCAACCATCTCTTTTAGTAACTCTAGTGATGTGGACAGTCAAAGCATATGTACTTACTCTTACACAAATTTGTGCTCACATTTGGCTTTAACACCTTCTGTGGTTTTCTAGATTTCCAGGTCAAAGTTATGTTTGGTTGCTATACCTCTTCTCATTGCAGTAAAATCCTCAGCAAAAGCTTAAAATTATGAGGTTTGATCGAGTCCACTTTGATTTTTTTTTTTTTTGAATCGAAGTTTAACTTTCATACAAAGCTAGTCTATGTTAATGCTCCTTATTCGACCGTTTTGCTTGCTCGTGATCTATCTGTTTCTTTACACTGTGAGATCACAAATCAGTAACACCAATAAAAAAAACAACATATAGATGCCCTTCAAATTCTTAAAGCCATGCCAAGATAGTTATAGGTCAAACAAGATTTTGAAAGAAAAAAAAAGATTATAAATAGATTACGCAACTAACGTTAACCTGCAAGTTTATTTGAGAGCATTTAGCCATTTACGTCAGCACAAAAGAGAAGACCTGATATTGATAGAGCGCTTGTTGTAACAAAGATAAAACAATATACATTAAACACCAAAAAGTAAGCTTTTGCAAGAATCAATCGAAAAGTTAACAAAGGTCAACCTGGTGGACGAGGTATTGAGTCCATCCAACCTGACATGCTTATGCACCAACAACCTTCACTATTCCCTAATTCTTGATGAAGAATAAACTTATGCGTCCTAAAGTTACCGGATACCAGACAAGTGTGCTGTCAAGGTACATGATCCATACGAAGGATCAATGATGTTCAATTTGGCAGATAGGGTATAGGATCCATCCACTGTGGGAGCACAAATTGGGATAACATGAGTACCGAAGTTATAGTGTGATTCTCTTCTAAATACCCTGTAGAATCTTCTGTGTTTATGCGATAACAACCTTCACTGGTACTCCACTGATCTGACTCTTGATGAAGAATAAACTCTAGTGTCTGCAAGTTACCTGATACCAAACAACTGTGATGAAGAATATTAGCATCAAACGGATTCATCGCCATGGGAAAACAATATCCGACGGACTCCAGGTTGATATCTTCCCCTAACAAATGCCACCATTCGCTACTCCCAGAGTTGTTGTTGTTATTCAGCCTCCAAACCATCAATCTTTCAGATAGTGTTTCAATGTAATAAACATCTCCTCCTGAAGTAGTCAAGCATCTCCTAACGCGGAAGTTATACGGAAGAGGGAAAGGTATAACCTGACATTGAACATGGTCTTCAGGGCCAAAGAAGTCATGAGCTATAAGGCTTCCAGTTTCACTATCATCCAATGTCATTTCCCACCGGTACAGCATCCCATTGAGATTCACGGGAGGGTAATAATCAGTGTGTTGAATGGGAATAGAGGAAGAAGCCGCTTGAAACTCCATATCCCTGTCTCGGACGAATATACACATACTCTCCATTCATACATTCCAATGTCGTTTGGTTCAGTCGTTCGACTAGTGTCACATGTCCTGACCACTTTAAAGCTTGAAACGGCTCCGTCTTCATCCAGACGCGTTACCAAAGCAGTAGTTTCACAATCTTCAGGAGGCGGAGGGATCTCAACCCACTGGTCTAAAACTGGATTACCAACGAAGGACTTGTAATAGGAAGTCTTCATGTCAGGAAGGATCACATCAATCCAAATCAATCCATTGGAAGAAGATATATACAAGTAACTAGAGGCAGGGAGATTGGGATAATATAAGAAGCTAGAGATTTCTCAAGATCCCATGTTTCACATCCGTGGAAGCCTATAGCTTCTGTGATGGGATAAGGATACTCTTCTTCGGATCCGAACATGAGAGACCAGGAGGAAGATGATCTTTCGTGCAGAGACACGAAGCGACAGCGGAAATACGAAGATTCTATCAAAGATTTCCATCGTTTGCACACCAATTCGAGTCTAGCAACGCTTCTCAACGGTAGTCTTGCAACGATCTCCACCAGTAACGCCTCTGATTGTTCTAGCTGCCTCCATATACAGAGAATGACCACAAAATTCAAGGCAAGATAGATTGTGTTTTTAACTGACAAGGGGAAGTGTAGACTCCTGAAAGTATAGCAAAGCAATAGTGTCAATATCTTACAATGTAGACTCCTGAAAGTATAGCAAAGCAATAGTGTCAATATCTTACAAACCACTACGAGAGGACTGTCAAAGCACTATGTACTTACTCTTACACAAACTTTGTTCATATAAATGGTGCTTCTACTTAGCAACTAATTTCTTAGACTAAAACAAGGAATACCTCCAAGATAGAAAAGCCCATTAGATCTTCAAAACTGTGCCTCCATCCACAAAAGCAATTCTGTTTTTGAGTGTCATCAACCTCTGATAAACAGTATATAAACGTTTCTTAGACAAAGATTCAATAAACTCTGATGATCAAATAAGTTTCAGAAGAAGAAGACGCAGAAGAAATACCATTTTTGCTGAGAAGATTAAGAACAAGTACAGCTTCAAGACAAGGAGATTGACTAACGAATAAGAAAATACATGCCTGGAGAGAAGAAGTGACGAACTTTGGCTCCGAGGATCTAGTTTCCACCAAAAACCCTTGATGGATTTGAAAAAGAGAGAGAAGGAATTTTGCAAAGAAAAAAAAAAACCAAAAAACAAAAGAGTGAAGAACAAGATAAGTGGGAAAAAGGGGAAGAGTAGGGAAAGGGATGAAACAGATAAAGGGAAATAGTTAGGAAATGAACAATTTGCTCATTAAAGTTTTGATAAGGGTTGCCCTATTAAAGGGGTTCCTTTAAATACATCACTAAAAGTAATAAAGGGAATAGTTAGGAAATTGTTCTTTCAGAGTCTTGTTTTATTCCTTCCTTCTACTTCGACTTAACCACTTTGCTACTCTTCTTTGTGTCTTGTCTTTGTCTCCTGAGCTATTCTTGGCTTATTCCGCATTAAAGCTAGTACGGATGCTAACTAATCGATACCTCCCCTCTAAGACAAGTCACTTTGTCCCCAAAGTGGAATTGACTATTGAGGGTGGGTATTGTTCTACAATACGGTTCATTGGCTCCCATGACGCCTCAAATGCAGATAACCCAATCCACTTTACCAAAACTTCTGGACCTTTACCCTTCTTGTCTCCTAATATCTAATATTATGCCCTAGAAAATAATAAAGCCTTGCCAAGAAAGTTATAAAGTAAAAAACAAGAACCTGAAAAATGATAATAAATAGATTGTACACAGCTTAACCGCCAAGATGAATATGGGAACATTAGTCATAACAAATTAATATATTCTGATTATAATCAGGGATAAATCAAAATACATAAACAATAAGAACAAGGTTTTACAGTAAGCAGTTGAAAGGTTACTAACTTCCAAAGCATGATGGTCTCAATTTGGCGGACGAGGTACTGAATCCATCCATCGTTGGAGCACAAATGGTGATAACATGATAACCGTAGTAGTTGCATGGCGAATACCTTCCACATATCCCTTAGAATCGGACGTGTTTATGCGATAACAACCTTCACTATCTCTCCAATTCTCTGACTCTTGATGAACAATAAACTCTTGTGTCTGTAAGTTACCCGTTACCAAACAATCATGTCGTTGACTCCATAGATAGACGATATTAGCATCAAACGGATTCATAGCCAAGGGAAAACAATCGACATCAAATCCATCAGACGCCGTGTCTATTTCTTCCCGTGACAGTTGCCACCATTCACTACTCTTAGAGTAGTTGTTATTCAGCCTCCAAACCATCAATCTCTGATACAATACTTCAATGTATATAACATCTGGTCCTGATGTAGTCAAGCATCTCCTAACGTTTTTGCTAGACAGAGGAGGGAGAGGTATAACTTGGCATTGCTCATCGTCTTCAGAACCATAGAAGTTATGAGCTATAAGGACACCGGAATCAGTAGGATCTGAACCTCTTTCCCGCAGATAAAGCATCCCGTTGAGATTAATGGGAGGGTAAGAACCAGTGTAGTGAACAGGATGAGAGGAGAGAAGTCGTTTGAAAGTCCATAAACCTGTCTCGGACGAGTATATATACACTCTCCATACATACATTCCCATGTCTCTACGTTCAGTCCTTGGACAAGTGTCACAAGTCCTAACCACTTTGAACCCTGAAACGATGCCGTTCTCCACACGCGTTACCAAACCAGTGGCTATACATTGATCTGGAGGCGGAGGGATTTCGACCCATTGTTGTAAAACCGGATTGCCAACGAAGGATTTGTAACTGTAAGCCATGTTATCAGTGCGAGTAAAGAACACATTGATCCATATCAATCCATTGGAAGAAGCTACGTAGAAGTATCTAGAGGCAGGGAGGTTCGGATACCGTTGAAAAGGCAAGACATAAGAGTTTAGAGCTTTGGGAAGATCCCATGTTTGGCATCTATAGAAGCCTATAGCTTCTGTGATGGGATGAGGATAATCAGCTCCAAACATGAGAGACCAAGAGGAAGAGGAGTTTTTGTGAAGAGAGACGAAGAAACGGCGGAAATGGGAAGATTCTATCAATGATGTCCATTGTTTGCACACAGACTTGAATCTCGCGATGCTTCTCAATGGTAACCTCGCAACTATCTCCAACAATACCGCCTCAGGGACTGTTCTTCCTCCCATCTCCATTGGTATTTTGCTAATTGGCGGCCACTACCATCTGTCATTTTGTCATTTTCATACCTTATCATTTGCTTTCTTTTAGTTGAAATCTCTATTATCTAATGGTTTTGATTGGGAAGATAGAGGTGGTAGGACCCAAGTTGTCTCCTCGATTATCCAAAAAGGATTAAACAGAGGGATGGTTGAAACAAATAATTCAAGTAGGTAGTCGATAGAGATTTTTGTCTTTTTCCCATTGAAAACCAAAGAAGGTGCAGTGAACTTCACCAACAACTCGAGGCGTTTGATTTTTCGTGTTACAAGTTAAAAGACTCGCATAATATTATAATCTGTGAAGAAGCCTTTGTTGTTCTTTTTTTTTTTTTTTTGTGCTAATGCTTTGTTGTTCTTATTAAAACATCTTCGTACAAGATTGTGCATGTATGCATAAGAAAATCCTATGTCAAATGGACTTTACCATAGTGATAAACTATTTACCAATCCTCGTCCGACTTTATCTTCTAAAAAAATATTACAACACAAGCTGCGACTACAAAATTACTGATTTTTTAAAGGTTTATTAGGGAGAGGCGAACACAATTCGAGAATTTGGTGGCGAAGATTACGTCGAAGATCGGTTTGACGAAGAAGAAGAAATGTTACATTAGAACGGAGCTGCCATGATAAGTTTATACCGACTACCGAGATCATAGTTAGAAATGAGAAAGGAGAACGAGAATTAAAACCCAATTCAAGTAGATAAAACCACAACAGAATTCAACAGCAAGATAAGGGTATTGTAGTGTTATGAGAAAACACAAAGTAAAGACTCGTCACAAGAGTGTTTCGAGCCAATTCACACAAACACAAGAGGATAATAGAAGCCACACAAAATCCATTTTTTAGAGACAGATCTTCTTAGTACTCCTCACCTTCGTCATCCTCATCGTCACCACCTTCAGC
>OVBI01003477.1:1997-12284 GCA_900406495.1 Sisymbrium altissimum
TAAACGATGGTCAATACATGCTCTCCGACAGAGGAGATTAATAAGCTTTCACAGAAGGCGGTTGAGAATCGAGATCGTCTCAACAGAGCCTTCAAGATTTTCTTTTTGTCAATTCATTTCTCTTTGTTTTACCGACTCCCTGATTTTTCAATGAGTAAGTGCTAAGGTTCTAATCGAATTCGTTCTTGGATATAATTTGTTAGGTGTTGGAACACTTGAGTGGGCAAACTCCTGTTTTGTCCAAGGGTGAGTTTCCTACCGCCTGAATGAATCAGTCCCTTTATTACATTCTTGAGGAAAATTTTGTAACATACAGTGTAGTGCAATGAGTTTTGAGATTGTTGATTGGGCTTTGGATAGGACAAGACGGGAAGATCTGGTGCGCAAGAGAGTCGTCGGAGATGAAGATGATGAAGAAGAACGTCAAGAGTTTAACAAGACAGCGGCAGAAGAAGTCGTGCTTTAGGGTTTAAATAGCGCTGACGTTGTTTCTTCTACTCCAAGTTATGTTGTTTTTCCATGAAAATAGTATCTTTATGGAAATAAACATGTTTCTTCTACTCCAATTTCTTTTCTCATAAGATTTCATTTTACCATGCTCTCTACATTCTTATGATGCCTTTTATTGTTCTTGTATATATTCTGCATGAACACCACAACAATCACATAGTGCCATGGAAACAGTTCGACAGTCACTCTACTGACTAAATCGTTTTTTAAATCTCAATGAAAAGGCTACTTTCGCCACTGGAACATACAAATTGTCGTTATGAAATTCTTTTGCACATATAGTGGCTTAAAGAGTACATTCTACAACTTAGTATCTCAAGGACAATAAGCAGACAAAAAGCATATAAGTTTAAAATCTCGACCAGATATTCATTCCCTCGTTTCCAACATATGGTAACTTAGTCCGGTAATGCAGTTCCTCGTTCCAAGTTGTTTTTGATCTCCAGCGTGTATTTACCAAACGCACGCTCGATTTTCTTGTTGAAATGCTCGTTTCTGTCGTTGATCGAATCGACATCCTTCTCTTCCCTGAACTTTCTTCTCCTGCTAAACTCTTGTCGCTTTTGCTCTCTGTCATGGAGCTCTTTCGCCATCTTATCTATCTTATCTTTTGAAGTTTTTGGTGCCTGCAAAAGATTTAACAAAGGATCAAACATATGACTCTTTTGCTAACACTTGGAATCTACAATTGACCACAGCAACAAATCAACTAACCTTGCCGTATTGCAAGCTTGAGGCCTCGCGGTAAAACTCTGGATCAGCTGCTCTCATTCTGTTATACTCCTCTATATCAACCTTAATGTTCTTTGTCCGCTTCTTGTATGCGTTGTACAATGTCCTCTGGTTGAAGACTGAAAAAAGATACAGCAGTTAGAGCATTAGCATCAATGTGAACTAAACAAAACCATACGAGATCAAAATCAAAACTAAGTGAGAACTGTACTTACCATCCCAACCAGAAGGTGTGGGCTCCTTTTCCCATTTTTTGTATTTGGATTCCGCTGCTTCTTGAGTATCGAGCATATAAGCCTGTGTCATATCTAAACCATTAGAATCGAGAATCTTCCCAATCTTTTTCTTNCTTCCTCTGCTCCAACCATTTCTGTTTTGAGATTCCTTTAGTCTCTGTTGGTGCTTCCATTTTCTTCTTTTCAGTCCCGACGTCAATCTGATTGGATTTCCTCGCTTCAAACTGAACAAAAAGTAGGGAAAAATAGAAGATATATAAAAAAACGATCTTAAAAACATCTTTAAAGAATTACAGCTAATGACCTGTACAAAAAAGACTTACCAACTTACGCTTCAACTCAAACAGCTTCTTCTTCCTCCCTGTAAGTTGGGTCACGTCTACTTCTGGTTCTTGGTTATCCTCATCTTCATCTTCTTCTTCCTCAGAACTCTCTTCCTCTATTACTTTATCATGAATTGACTCCCTAGACTGCTCGTGAACTTTAGCATCAGGGCCACCGCGCCCACCGACAGCTTCAACTAGTCCTTTTAACACATGAACAAGAAGCATAAGTCTCAATTCATATAATTTATAAGTAACTACATGATTATTTCTCATCGAAAAGGACATCGAAATCACAACTAGCATGTCAATATTCGTGTCTGGAAAGCGTGAATCACATATATAAACAAAGTCGCATTATTATATGCAAATGATCTCACATCAATCTAAACCTGCATCAAAACTATATAGACCATAAGAATCACAGGAAACGCATAAAAACAGATGATAAATATATCAAGAACAGCTAAAAGCCAGAAACTTTCCTAGCAAATAGACAATGAAACCTCAAATAGCTACTGCTAAACATCACAGTCATAAATAGATAACATAAAGAGAAGAGCTAAGCCAAGGAGAAAGACAGTACCTTGCTTCTCTAATATAGCCTTTGCTTCAGCAATCTTCCTAAAGCAATACTCCACACACTCGTGATAAGGATTCGAAGCGTTTATACAGTCCGGATGCACTCTTCTCTCATTACCCATATCTTCACAAAACCAATGAAAAGGACACTAGGATTAGAGGAATTATAACGAAAGACAACAAATTTTCAGACAAGATCTAAACTGGGTTCTGATAAAAAGATTCCAAATTTGATGCAAATTGAAGCTTAACCCAATTCAAACCCTAAACGAGGAGGGGAAAGATTCCAGATTTATGAACTAAAAATCACTATAAACCGAAATCTATTTCGAGATTTTGTGTAAGAGAAACTCAAGCTTATGCTAAAAACCCTAAAGAGTAATGAAAACAAAGTAAATCACCTCTTCCTCGGGTGTCTATTGAAATCAAACGATTGGAATCGATGAAGAACCCTAAATTACGAAATCAGAAATAGCGTAAAGAAACCAACCTGCGAAGGAACTAGAACTATTCGGAGGAATCTGCAAGTACTTCGCTTTGTAATAAGAACCCACACCAGACAGAAACTCGCTGACGATAAATTTCTTCTTTCTCCTTTCAATTGGAGAAAAAAGGAAAAAGGAATAAAAATAAAAATAAGTGTAAGAAAATAAAAAGGATATCAAAAATCAATGATGAGACCGATAATTTGATGGGCTTTACATTTGGGCTTACAAAATTAGATGTAATATTTGTTTTTCCGTAAATGAAAATTTTTTATATATAATTAATTAGAGTTTACAAGAATACAACGAATTATACAACCACATAAAAGGATTGTATTTGCAGAAAAGGGAAAATGTTATTTGGTGGTTCATGCTTCACTAGTAGATGAGCTGAAACAATATCTGCAAGAGGTATTGTATTGTATGATGTTGTAGGAGAATGAGGTTGAGAAAGAGTTTGGTTATTTATGGTAAGCAAATCACCTGGAGCACTTTGCATCACATCAAACCATTGCATAACATCTGCGTTCCCCATTTAGACTAACTCTCACGGTACGCTCCTTTGTTTTCGAAAGATGAGGTTACATCTAGATTTTCACATCCTCCACATTATCCAAAAGAGAATCATTTTTTGGTGTTCAGAGAGTCTTATGACATGTTGAGTTTGTAATAGCGAAGAGAGTTGTGTATCACAAAAACCATCTTGTGAGATTGGGGGTTGTCAGATAACTTGACATAAACGGCAGATCATTGATGATATGGGGTAAAGAAAGTTTGATTGATGGTCTCTAACTCGTGCTGTCTATCTTAAGGAAATCAAAATACATTAGGAAACCCACACAAAAACAAAAAAAGAGTTTTCCTTTCAACCTTGTGTAAGTTCTACACTATTGGTTTTAGAATAACCTTTGGATCTTCCTCTACTACAAAGCTCATTTATTAAATCAGAGTATGCAATACCCTCAGTGTTAAGTTCCTCCTTTGACTCTGTCTCTGCCTGCGAATTCTGCTTCACTGATCCAAACTTTCCAGAAACTTTCTCCAAAAATTCTTCTGCTTCGCTCAGCCTACCATCTTCCATAAGTGCAGTGACGATACTGTTGTATGTAAACCGATCAGGCACTAGTTTTTTCTCTTCCATTTCTGATAGAAGATCAAATGCTTCTTCTAACTTCCTGTGCTGGCAGAAAGCTGAGATCATCGTGTTGTATGTAACTGTATCAACCTCTCTCTCCTCGATAAGTGAATTGAAGAAATTGAGAGCCTTTTCTGTCATACCCTCCTTACAAAGACCATTGAGAAGAATGTTACATGTATAGTTATCAGGTTTGAAAGCGTGTCTGATGGATTCGTTATAAAACTCGAACGCTTTCTCAACCCGACCTTCTTTGCAGTATCCGAGGATGATCGAATTGAAAGTAGTGTCATCAGGAAGCAAACCGCTCCCAGCAAGCTCATCGAATTTCTCCATTGCTAGCTCAGTTTTCCCGTGGTGACAGAGACCTCCAATTAAAGAGTTGAACGTGCTCACCGTAGGAATGATCTTTATCTTCTTCATCTCGTCCCACATCTCCAAAGCTTTCTCAACCTTTTCTTCCCTGAAGTAACCCGTGATCAACGTGCCATAACTAACCTCGTCAACTATATATCCTTGCTTGCGAGCAGTATCCAGCAAATTGTGAGCTTCCTCAAGTTTCCTCTGTTTACATAAATCATCAAGAATGGTATTAAGTGTAATGGTATTCATCTTAATGCCTTTCTGCCCCATCTCACGCATCATCTCAAGAGCACCACTCAGGTCTCCTACTTTCAAATACCCATTAATTAACGTATGATAAGTAACTCTATCAGGAGAAAACCCATGCACTTCCACCAATTCCTTAACCTTTCTAATAACCTCTTCCATCTTTTCTTCTTTACAAAGCCACTTAAGAGATATATTACGAGTCACTTGGTTAGGTTTAACTCCACGATTTTCCATTTGCTCCATTAACTTCTTAGCTTCCAAACCAAGCCCCAATTCATAACACCCATCAATCAACGTATTGTAAGTAACAACATCGGGCAGTAACTTCAACCCCTTCATCTCATCCATTAACTCAAGAGCTTCCTTAATACTCCCCGCATTACACAGCCCATTCATCAACATGTTATAAGTACATAGATCCGGTAACATATTAGTTTGCTTCATCAGCTCAACAATCTGAAACGCTTCCTTCAATGAACCCATCTTACAGTAACCATACACTAAATTATTGTAAGTATCTTTATTTGGCACCAACCCATTCTTCTTCATATCTGACAACAACTCCTTAACATCATACAAACGTCCTTTCTTAGACATAGCTTTCAAAATCGTATTGTAAGTAACATTATCAGGCTGAACCTTGAATTCACTAACCATCCTCTCTATCATTCCCACAGCATCATCAAGCTTCCCCTCTAAGCAATACCCATGAATCAACACATTGAAAGTTTTCGCATTTAACGAAACACCAAGCTTAACCATATCATCAAACACTTGTCTAGCATTTGCAAGAGAGAAGCTTGAAGGGTACCTTACCAAACCAATAAGAAGAGTGTTGCAAGTGAGAGGATTTGGCTTAAGTCTCAAACGAATCATCTTCTGGAAGATCTGTAACGCAACGTGAGGCTTTCCCGCTTGAACATAAGCGCCGAGTGAAATGTCGTAAAGAGCTTTAGAGGGAGGAGGAGAGAGATGAAGGTTCGGGTGGAGGAGAGAGTTGCAGAGAGAGAGTGATGCATCGGAGGTTTGAATGTAGGAGACGAGGAGAGATTTGGCGTCGGCGAACTTGTGGTGGGAGATAAGAGAACGGACGACGGAGAGAAGGGGAAGAGGGGAATCTGAAGGAAATGCTTTGGGGGTAGAGGTTTGAGCCCAGTGGAAGAAAGAGACGAGGGTTTCGGGTCTTTTAGCGAGTGAAGGAGAAGAGAAGAGAGAGAGGAGAAGAGGTTGAGTGATTTGAGGTATGTAAGGATTTAGGGTTTCGAGGAAATGGGTTTTCTCCGATGTGAGGATTGATGTGAGGGTTTTGAGTAATTGATACTCCGGTGGCTTCAAAGTCGCCATTTTTATCTGATCATTCTCGTTGTATCGTACAAGAAGAGGAAGGTATGAAGCGTTTGATTGTGGTGTTTAAACCGTAATAATCCGAGACTACTGAACCGGAAATTGGAAACGTGATTTGTCTACTTAACCAAACGCAGATTATTGGGCCTTTTAGGCTTTGTCGTAGCCTTGCTTTTTAGCTGGATAGTCCATGGTGGCCCACGTCCTTTGGCAGAGAATTTGTCTCAAAAGGTTGACCTTCTCGAACTTACTTAGGTCTGATTTAAATGGAGTTGGTTATTTGTTTTTTTCTCAACAAATACATCTAGTAAAAGTAATTTACAAAGACTTTTTACTCCATTTAGGTAGTACCAAATCAGTATAAAAAGTTTTTGAAAATGATAATTCTAACATTCCTCACCAATTTATTCTTTTCTTTGTTCTTTGGATGAAGAATAAGTTTGATGAAAAATAGATTTAAAAACTTGTTGTTATATATGAAATTTTTTTATGTGTGCAGGCTATTTCTCAAGATTAACCATAATTTTTATCAAATCAAAGTAATCAATAACAAAAACTGCTTGCTGATATTACAAATATTTTATTGTCCAAATTAAAGTTTTAAATTATATATATAATGGTGTTAAACTTCTTCAATTATTATAAAATCCCATCATTTTCTCTATCGTCACTTTTTATTGTAATATCAATCATTAATCTGAAAAAATATTAGATATCTTTCAAGAATCATTTATAAAACACTTCTAATTATCACATAGTGTATTGTCCTGTGAAATAAATGATCTCCCCCCCCCCTCATTTTTGTATATATCAATTGAGTCTCATTCCATAATTTACTTTTAATTTTACAATACTAAAACTATTACTATTTTTATTTTTTAAGATTCTTTTTATATTTTACTCTTTTATAAATACCAATATAATATCCCGACCATCTCTATTACTGAAGTCTCATATCTTCTTATTAGATCCATAAGCCGGTCTATCTTTATCCGACTATCGGTGCGTTAACCGAAAAATTCGAAAGTCATGATATATTGTCTCTGTAATCACTACATGATCGTTCTCCGTGTTTTGACATTATTCACACGGTACCATAAATGACTTTCCGGTAAGTCACTTATTATTTAACTACTTCAGCTCAAACACACTTGAATTCTCTCTGGATATGTAATAAAAAAATATAAATACACTACTCTAATGACATAAATAGCCAAATCAATTATTTAAACCTTTTTAAATAGATTTTCATATACTATAAATAATTATGATGTTACAACCAAATTATCCATTAAAAACAAGGCAGTTATACTTGAAAATATAATATCTATTGATACTCATCAGTCATCGTTAATATCGTTTGGTTTATAAAAAAAAAAAAAAATCAAATTAAAACATGTGTGTTTACTTCTGATTCTAAGGGACTAAATTGTGATGTTCTAAATTTAAAACCCAATAAGTAATAACTACTCGGCGCTATATTATTGGGACTAGCGTTAAAACACAAAAATATGATATCAAACAAAAAAATTTCAAAAAAACAATATTATCTTCTTTTGCACAACCCATACTTTGATCATCACATCACAGTTAGAAAGAATCAAAGAGATTCGAGAAGGGCAAAGAAAAAAACAACAGTCAACTTGTGGCCTTTTATTATTAAATTCCCCCCCCCACTTTTGGGCCCTTTGGCGCAAATCCAATCCAACCCATAATTCTCTCTGCGCTTACGTCATGTCGCCGGCGAACGGTTCTCGCAGCGGTGAAACAGATGAAATCGCCGGCGACGACGATTCCTGTGATTCGTTGGACCATACATGCATACATTGCAACGGCTCCGATTCGGTTAAATCCGATCACTTCGAATCGGAGAAGCTTCGTAGAATCATGGTGGCTTCTCTCAAAGGATTCTCCATCGGTACTGGGATCAAAGGTGGATTAGCTCTTTTCTCTATCATAGCTCGTTTCGCTCGTCGACGTAGATCTTCTTCTCAATCCAGGTATTAAACCGGAAATTCGAATGTTCTTTTTGTTTTAATTAATTTCCGGTTATTTTAATTAAATTCCGGTTTAAGCTTTTAATTGAAATCTCGGTTTAGGAGAATCGGTGATTTCACGAATAGTGAAGCGATTACTTTAGGGATTAAGGAAACGTTGAGGTACGGTTTGTTCTTGGGGACTTTTGCTGGTACTTTTGTCTCCGTGGATGAAGCTATTTCTGCCTTGGCTGGACATCAAAGGTATGTCCCACATTCTTTTTTTTTTGTCTTTTTTTTTTTTGCGAATATAAGCAAATAATTAGTGTTTTGTCTGAATAAAACCAGAACTGCAAAGTGGAGGGCACTGTTTGCTGGTTTAGTGGCTGGTCCGTCGATGCTTCTCACAGGACCAAACACAACGCACACCAGCTTGGCTGTTTACATATTGATGCGTGCTGCTGTTCTTGCGTCTCGCTGCGGTATTAAAAGCAAACGGTTTGGTTCTGTTTGCAAACCGCTTACTTGGAAACATGGTGACTTGTTTCTCATGTGCCTCTCCTCTTCACAGATTTTGTATGTTATTATTATTATTCTCTTCTTTTTCTCCTAAACATTGATATTTAGGCCTAGTATTGTTGTTGTTACTTAGGTTCCTTACTCTCTCTGGTTAGAGAATTCTTTCTCTGATTAGTTTTTGTGTGTGTGTGTGTGTGTATTAAGGTCTGCTTACATTTTAAAGCAAGAGAGTCTTCCTTCATCGTACAAGTCGTTCCTTAACAAACACGGTGGGAAGGATCTTTCTATCCTACAAGGCGTTAAAGATATCGCAAGTGCTAAACCATTTACCAATTTAAGGGCAATTGAGAAATATTACAAGTCTGTTGGAGTTGATATCAAACTTGATCCTAACATGAAAGTCCCCTGTTCGGTAAGTTTCTTATATTGTTTCTGTCAAAGTGTCGATACCAGGCTTGCTTTCCTTCTATCATTTGTTCGTGAAATCTGAAGGAAGAAATTTATAGAAAAGTGTTACTCAATATACTTATGTTGTTTCTTGCAGATAATACATGGAAAAGAGTCATGTACAAAGCATGGTCTTACA
Source organism: Sisymbrium altissimum (assembly GCA_900406495.1). NCBI lineage: Eukaryota > Viridiplantae > Streptophyta > Magnoliopsida > Brassicales > Brassicaceae > Sisymbrium > Sisymbrium altissimum. The sequence continues at coordinate 11,038 of OVBI01003477.1, forward strand.
TTTTTCCTTCAAGCATACAAGAGGGCGTTACCTGTTTATGTCCCTGTCTACTTGATTCCAGCGCTGATAGTCCATCGTCAAGACCTGTTAAAAAAGTAATAGATTTTTATTTCGCCTAGAAAATGGTATCTAGTTTTGACACATCACCTCATTAGATCTTTCGTTCTCAATCTCACAGGCAATACTCTATACTCGGCAAGGGACTTCTTGGTACTGCGAGATCAAGTTTGTTTCTCTCTACTTACTGCACTTCTGCCTGGTTAGGATCAACTTTTAAAAGCTCTTAATTTCATCATTACTGAAAACAAAGTAAGCTTATTGGCCTTCCTCAAATTTTTTGTTTTCTTTTGTCTCACTTGACGCGGAAACTCTACCATCGCAATAATTATCTCTACTAGGGCTTGGACTTGCCTGCTTTTCCGGACATTTGAGACATGCAACATACCGCTTGTGGCCATAGCAACGGTACAAACCAAATCCATTCACAACAACATACACACGTATGCAGGATTAATGTTATACCTAATCCGTGGCTTTTCCTGCAGTTCCCAACAGGTTTGGCCTTAGCAATTGAAAAGAAAAGCAGAAGGATAGAGATATCACTTTACTGTTTAGCGAGGGCAATAGAGAGCTTCTTCACTTGCATGACGGATGCAGGATACATTCGACCGCCTAAGAGTCTAAGAAGGGCTGATGTGGCTGTGTTCAGCGTTTCGACAGCCATTATAATGCACTGTTACGCGCAGGAAAGAGAAGTATTTCGATCGAAATATTTGAATGTCCTAGATTGGGTTTTCGGTGTTCCTCCTCCTCCTCCTCCTCCTTGTGAAAAAACCTAGAGGCATTTACTTTCCAATTATCCACTTCAGAAGGTAAAACATAAGTTACTTGTGTTTTTACCTTTTTAACCAAAAGATCTTTGATGTGGAGTAGAGTTTGGTGGTAGAATGTTCATTTTCATAGTCTCTAGGAGTTTTTGTTTCGGGTTTGGGATATCGAATGAAGATTTTTAAGCCATATGCTACTTCTTGTAGTTCATCTCTAACACCAAAGCTTTTTACAATGATGCTTAACTCATCAGTTAAAAGTATTTGGAACCAAATTCTTTTCCATTTTAGGAGTAAAGATAAATAAGAAACACAAACCTAATTTTCTCATAAACGTTTTATTGAAGAGATAATTGCTAGACTAGTATTAAAAAGTCTATATATTACTAAAAGAGTCTTCAGAATTGGAAGGATGTATGA
>OVBI01003478.1:0-12265 GCA_900406495.1 Sisymbrium altissimum
CCATTTCTTTAGTCAATGTATAAGCCGGCCTCTCAGTCCATGTGTTTCCACTCGACTTCCTCATTATTATTAGCATTATTTGCTTCAGGAGGTCTCATCTCACTGTTACGTTTCTCAATGTATCTTTTCTGCAGTTTCTCAAATCTGCTGATAGTATCTCTAACTTTNCAATAGGTCATTATAGTTGGTGAAACTTTTGGCCTTATGTGATAACAACAAATCCTTTGGATGGAATGTGGAGATGTGTTACCACTTCACCACAAAGTTCAAGACCATAGGCGATTTTCATTAGAGAAGAATTATATTCGTCCATGGATTCAAAATCCTGGAAATCGAGGATCCTCCATTCTTTCATGGACTTTCGCCATAATACCATTGAGTATCTTTCATTTAACTTTGTCCAAAGGTCAAAGGGATCCTCAATATTTAGGTACTGATCTCTCAGTTCCTCAGTGAGATGATAGCGCATAATTTTTATGGCTCTATGCTTTGGGCTTTCAATTTCATTATTGCCATCAATGATACATCTCCCGAGTCCTCTAGAATTCAGAGCAACTCTAACATTCATTACCCATTCTAGAAAATTATCTCAAGAGAGATTTAGGGCAGAATAATCCGAGGGTTCGAATCTCGACATCTGAATCACATTGTTAATCAATTTAAGAATTTAGGATTCATGCAAACAATGCATATGATTTCAAGACATTCGACCATTTCTTGCAATGCTAGGTCTATATGTATCAAAATGAGATAATGTCCATAAGCCACACGGCCTAATTATATGTTTGAGCCACACGGCTTAATTATAAGCTTGAGCCACACGGCTATGAGATGAGGATAAGATTTCAAGGTCTTTAATATATTCAGGATTTCAGTTTATGAATGTATCAAGAAAACTATCATCTTAGCTCTCATGCAATAATCAATCAAGCACTAATCATTCCTAAACCTCAAAATAAAAATTCAAATTTAATCAATCTGGTAATTAGGGTTTTCAAGGCCCTTTAGGATTCAAATTCGAATTAGGGTTTTAAGAATGAATATACAATGAATCTATCAATGTCTAAGCTATCATGCGATTTAAAGAATTAATCATGCCATCGGTTTTATCAAGTAATCATGTGATTTTCTATTCATAAAAATCAATCATAGGCAAGTATGATCTAGGACAAATAATAAAAGGAAAAGATCATGCAAAGATTAGGATTTTTCAAAATTTTCTTTCTCTGAAAAGGAAAGACTAGATTTTCCTATTCGGGATAGGATTAGGATTTGCAATTTTTGATTTCAAGGGATCAATAGATCAATCAATACAATCAAAAACAATTATCATAGAATTGAATCAATCAAGGAAAATTTAGGGTTTAAGTTTAAAATCGGATTTTAGGGTTTAGGGTTTCTAAATTATGGTTTAACAACCTAATAAAGAGATTCTAGATCATGATTGAATTTAAAAACATGTTTCTATTAAGGAAACAATCTTAATATATTTTCAAGGTTGATAGAACAATTAATAAATGAACCAAAATCAAATTTAGGGATTTAGAAAATCGATTTTGGGGTTTTCATAAACTAGGGTTTCAGATTAGGGTTCTAGTTCCATTAGGTCAGATTCGATCTTATGTTTTAGGGATTCGATTTTATTTACCTTAAACACCGAATGCGTTGAATGGATTGAACCGGGAGCTAAAAGACCTCGGAAAACAAGCTGACCACGAGCTGCAACGAACACGAGCTGGATTGGATATGTTTTCACGGCGGCGGCAGCGGTTAGGGCGGCGGTAGCGGCTAGGATTTTGTGAGCTCAGGGTTTTAGAACAATCATGCTGATAACGTGTTATGAAACTGAATGTTTCTGTGTCTATTAATGAATGACCAAGGGTCCATATATATATTGGTTTACATGAAGGGAGAAAAAGAAATATTACATAAACAAGAAAAGGAAAACCTTGGACAACAAGGAATAGGAAAACTCTAAGTATGGGCCGACTTAGGCTTGGTTATATTGGGCCGGTTATGGAATCCATCACTAATCGATTGATAACAATAATCTCTTATTTGCCATTTTTTCTTAAACTTTTATATTCTCTCCTAAGTTATTTTTTCATATGGAATGTATGAATTCATGTCCATGTTGATATCCACACAGTCGTCTATCAATATTATCTCTACAAAAGAAAGTTATCCGATTGTGGGCATGTTTTAATATATAAAATATGGTATTTTCAATTGATAATATTTGGATAAATTTGTATGACTAAGTTTAAGTGGACAAGATTAAATAGACTGATGTTATATTAATGTCTATAAGGTTTTTTTTTTAATAAATATATTAAAATAAATATCAAAATGAATAATACCCTTGAGCTTAGAAAAGGAGTGTGTGATTATGAAATTATCCTTAAGTAAAATTTTAAAACACCAAAATGCCAAAATCAATATAAACGCACTCTATCGTAAAACATCTAAAACGCGGCTGATTCTCCACGCGATGTGCGAGTTGTTCATCGCTCTCGCTCATCACTCTCTCTCTCTCTCCTCTCCCTCCTTATCTCTGGTCCGTCTCACTCACTCTCTCCTCCTCTTGACAGCTCACACAGCTTTGAGGACTCCACAACTCTTGTTGGAGCCGTCGTCGAGCTGCAAGGATTAATATCGAGCTGAGATCTAAGCAATATCCAGGTTCGTTATTTTGCACATTTTGCATATTTTGAGATTGAATTTGACTGGATTATGCACATTATGTCTTGACCATGGCTTCTGGGTCGATTCAGCGTTTAGTGGTTGAATCGTATTGAAATGTAAGTATATTCAAAGGACTTGAACCTGAAATCATTTAATTCTCTTGTGATACATAGAGAGAAACAGGAAAATTTGGTACAACTAGTAATAATGTCAAACATAATTTTTAAGCAGGTTACAATGAGCAACAACGTGAACATACAGTTTAGATGCGAGGGTCGCATCTATAGTTTAATGTTTAAGACAATGGTGGGGGAGATAACTTTGGCTATGGTAGAAGCTAGGATATGCAAGAAAGGATGTGTTAGACGTGACTAAGGTGATATTGCATTTGAGTTACATTCCACTGCTGGTGGGAATTGAAGGAGCGTTTAGTATTTGTGATGATGAGGATTTGTGTGTTTATCTGACGTCCATTGATAAAGAGAACGGTAGATGTTTTTTGTATGTGGATGTCACCGAAAAGCAGCAACAACTTTCCAGGACAGGCAAAGGAAGTTCTTTTGGTATGAACAGTGACGAGTTGCCGAAAAATGGAGATGAAATCGGAGCGAATGTCATTACTTTGTACGTTCATAAAGATCAACCAGACCAACAAGATGAGGTGATGGAAGAGGAAGTATAACGTGAATCCGTGGAGAGTGAGGTGATGGAGGAGGAAGTATCACATGAATCTGTGGAGAATGGGAATGATTCATCGTATACACTTGATATATATATTGAGCTTCCACCTGTTGTTGAACCTACTAAGTTTATAGAGGGATGGAAAGACAGTATGGGAATGAATGAACTTTTCGAATATCCAAATAAGACGACATTGCAAGAGATGGTGGATAGAGCCGCGGAATGTTTTCGTTATCTTGTAAAAAAGTCTGATACAAATTGCTGGGTGGTAATATGTCGTGATTAAAGGTATAAATGGCATAAAAGAGCTGCCAAAATTTAAAATACAGAAATATTCTTCATTTCAAGGTACAGGAAGATGCATATATGCTCTCGGGCTAGTCAGAGTCAAGGCATCGAGAAGAGGAAAAGCACACCAGAGTTAGTTGCATGTGTTTTGCATGATGATTATCCAGGACAAATGGAAACTCCACCTCCAAAAATTATCATGGATATCGTAAAGACAAAATTAGGTCTGATGATATCATATTCGACAGTGTTGAGAGAGAAAAAGAAAGTTGTTGTTTATATGCATGGTAGTCCAAAAGAAAGCTAAGTTGATCTATTGCTATTTGCACATGTTATAGAAGGTCAATCCCAGAACAGTAACAAATGTGAAATTGGATGATATAAAAGTTTCAAGTACTTATTCATAGCTTTGGGAGTTAGCATCAAAGGGTTTAAAGTCACGAGGAAAGTGATTGTGAGAACCGAAATTCACCCGAACGTACTTTTGAAAAGTTAATGTGAGGATCCGAGAATCTTGGAAGAAAGCAAATAAGGAAAATATCATAAAAGGAAACTTCGAGCAAAAAGAGAGAAAAAGGAAACAAGAGGCGTACAGAGATTTTATTACTCTTATTGCTAAGTATTGAAAGATTGTAAGATGTGTTTACAAATGTAAAGATCGATATATATTTATACTAGACAAACTTAAGTCCTAACTAGTCGAATTCCCGATGTGGGAAATAGTGTTCGTTCAATTTCCACCAACTTTCTCCCAAACTTCGAGAAGCCCATGACACTCTCCGTGTCGGCTCGGCCCGATTTCTTTCTTTGCCTCCGGTTTTGTAATTTCTTCGGTTTAATTCCTTGGTTTGTTTCAAGTTAACGTTTTTTCGTTCTCGATAGTTAAAGCGTTGCGATTGTTTCCGTAAAATGATGACAAGTCTACGAAAACACCCCGATAAGTCCTCGAAATAACTCCCGAAGACAAAGAACAGACACATATAACCACATCCGGCTCGGCCTAATTTTGAGGAGAAAGATGGCCCGATCTGACCTTGATGCTTGATAATTGTACTGCACGTTCGTCTGGCTCGGTAGAAGAGCAAGGCAGGACGCAGGATGCGAGACACGGAATGGCCGAGCCGTCCGTCTAGCTCAGCATGGGACGCGACACAGAACAGGACACCACACAGGACGTGGGATGTGGAATGGCTGAGCCATCCACCCAGCTTGGCGTGGGATGCGACATGGGACGCGGCACGTGATGTGGAACATGGAATGGCTGAGTCGTCCGTCCGGCCTGGCATGGGACGCGACACGGGATGCAGCACGAGACATGACACAGGACGTGACACGGAACACGGCATGGGACACGACACGAGACGCAACACGGGATGCAGCACATGATAGGAATCTCAGAGACGTCCTGATAGGAATCTCAGAGATATCCTGGACAAATCTGAATCGGACCGTTTGGATGGCATGGAGCACGGGACGCAGCATGAACTGGAGCAGGAAAGCCGAGACAAACGAGGGATTGACCGGGCTAAACGAGGAGCAGAATCGATGTCTCGAGACAGAATGGAGGTTTCCCGAGCCGAACAGTCGGAACATCGAGACACGAGTCTATCGGAACGTACCGGACGCACTGCAGAATACCGATTCCGGGCCACGGGCATCCAACACTGGACTATCCAACTTGCAAATGAGAGCTTTAAATCATAACATGAGTCGCTTATTGAATGCAGGTTTAGAACAGATCCATGGTCGGATTAATGAGATCCAGTCCAATCAACCGGACCACGGGCCAAGAAGGAGCCGACCAAGGAGACCAAGCCGGTCAGTAGATGAGATTGCGGAGGAATACTATGGGAATAACTGTTCTACCACACGAAACCGCCGAGGTAACAGAAACCGCGAGGAAGGTAACCCTTTTGCCTGACGCCCTGCATGAACTGATGAAGGACTAGGTGGCTTGAAACTTAAAATACTTACGTTCAATGGCAAGAATGATCCTGATGCCTATTTAGAATGGGAAAGGAAAGTAGAACTCATCTTTGATTGTCAGAACTTTTCAGAAATTAAAAAGGTTAGGCTAGCAGCCGCTGAATTTTCTGGATATGCTATTAACTGGTATGATCAAGTGATGTTGGTTAGGAGAAGAACAGGTGGAGCACCTATTTCTTCATGGGAAGAGCTTACTTCTCTGATGCGCAAGAGGTTTAAACCGAGCCATTACAACCGTGAGCTACACCAGAAACTCAAGAGACTAAACCAAGGGACTAGAAGCGTGGAGGAATATTTCCAAAATGAGATCCGGATGATTAAGGCTGACATTGAAGAAACACTGGAAGCGACCATTGCCAGGTTTTTAGGAGGACTTCGCCGCAACCTTCAGGACCGGATGGAGTTTCAGGAGTATGAGAGCATTGAGGAGATGCTCCACAAAGCAATTCTGCTGGAACAACAATCCAAGAGGAGGGGATTTTCTAAACAAGTCCACGCACCCCCGTCAAAACCAACCTACATAGATAAAGTTAAGTCAGTCGTCCCGAACACTTCTAATGTTAAAACAAACAGTTTTCCTTCACGTTTTGACAAAGGCAAGGCCGTGGATTACACGAGCAGAGCTAGAGATATCAGGTGCTTTAAATGTCAGGGAATGGGACATTATGCCAACAAATGTCCGAACCAAAAGGTGATGATCATCAGAGACAATGGAGAAGTGGAGTCAGAGGATGATAAGGAAGACACCGGACCAATCTATGATGAAGAACTATAAGAAGAATCCTTCGATTATCCAGCTGCCAGACAGTTACTTCTGACCCGACGCTCGCTGAACATTTAGCCAAAAACAGAACAGACCAAGCAAAGGGAGAACCTGCTTCACTCACGTTGTTTCATTAATGACAAGGTTTGCTCTTTGATTATAGACAGTGGAAGTTCCACTAATGTTGCTAGCAATATGCTTGTCAGTAAACTTGGCCTTGAGACACGTCTGCACCCTAAGCCATTCAAGCTGGAGTGGTTGAATGAAGAAGGAGAACTCAGCGTGAACGAATAGGTCACGATGCCCATAACCATTGCTCGATACTCGGACAAGATCACGTGTGATGTTCTGCCGATGGACGCGAGCCATATCATGCTGGGACGACCATTGCAATTCGATAAAAGGGCGGTCCATGATGGTTTCACTTACCGCCAGTCTTTCCACCACCACGGGAAGAAAATTACTATGGTTCCTTTGTCTCCGGCCAATGTACATCAAGAACAGAATCAAATGAAATAGAGCCGCGACCCAGACAAACAAAAGGAGGTGAGCAAGGGTAAGAAACCCAATCTTTACATCAAGTCCAATCAGGTCAGAAAATCCTTATTTTCTCGACCATCTTTCGTTTTACTTGTTTGTAAAGAACCACTAACTATTTCTGACCATGCACCGGAGCTTCCGAGTGGTTTGCGAAGTCTTATACAGGAATTCACGGATGTCTTTCCGAAAGAAAACCCCAGTGGGTTACCACCGATCAGAAAGGAAACTTTCTACTCAGGATTGGATTTCTCCTCAATCCAGTCTCTAGGCCAGATCAAACGCTTAAATACTATTATTTTATTATTATTATTATTATTATTTTGTTTTTGATAGCGTAGATCAATGGCTGAATCACACAAGAGTATCCCGAAAATCAATTGAAAGAAATTTCAGAAGAAGATGATACGATTTTTTTTTTTATATCGTGATGAACAAGAAAAGAAGATGAAGAGTTTAAAGAAAGAACCGACTGAAGGTGCTCCGATACCACATGATGGCGAGTCGGCCCGGGATTTACTTTCAATACGGTGGAAGATAAGGAATCTACTAGCTTCGGTGGAGTGAAGGGTCGCACAAGGGTTGCGGAGGTTCCCTTGATATTCCCGGCCTTAGAAGTCTCTTGATATGACGCACAAGAACGACTTGTAAGGGATTTTCTACTGAAGTAACCCTTCAAGCAACAGAAAGTTCACGATGGAACAAAGAGAAGAATTCTCAAAAGTTTAAGGAAAAAAATGATTGCGTTATTAACCGAAGTGTTTGGAATACTTATACAAAAGAGTTTCTTGTTGGAAAAGATAAAGAAAATAAAGAAAATGATCCGCGAGTCAAATGACTCTTGGAAAAACACAGTTTGGTCAAAGTGACCCTTTGGTGCCTGTCCAGGTTCATCCGACAGTATTTTGGCCTAAGAAAATTTGGATGCGCATGATGTTGGCTCGGTGATTCTCGGACTTGGTAAGATTGGCTCGAGCCTTTTCAGAACTCCCACGTTCGATCATCATGATAAGTGCCAGGGATTGATCCTTGAAGTTTGTCCCGGAAGAAAAGTCGAACAGGTCGTAAAACTCGTCATCGCTCCAAGTTGACTCGGCAGAAATGTGAGTATCGTCGAGCAAAAGAAGTTTGGCCCGAGACAAGCTGATGCGGGAGCTATCGGAAGATTCCTCTCGATAATCAGTGCAGGCAATGTCTCGTTTTGCCCGAGAGAACTGTCCATCCGGTCGCGGTCTTATACGCAATACTCCTTCAGCATGAACCGTATCAAAGCGATACTTGGCAACGCGTCTCGATTGTCCGATGTAGCCGTGTCGTGATAACCCGATGGTGCTGCATCTCGATACTCCTTGGTATTCTGGTTCTGGTAATCCGATAAGGCTGCGTCCCGATGATCCGTGTCCTGATGCTCCGATATCGTGGCATCCTGTCGATATCGTGATATGGGTTCATTGTCCATTTTCCCATCATTCCCCTCCTCTTGAAAAGGATTCGACCATGAATCTTCTGTATCTGCCTCAAAACGAACAAAATCAGCAATATTAATAGTTGAAGAAATATCATACTTACCTCGAAGATAAAGTTGGTAGGCATTGTTGTTTATCCGGCTGACAACTTCAAAAGTTCATCCACCCGGGGCATCAACTTAGACTTTCTCTCTTCCGGAAAGCATTCCTTACGTAAGTGTACCCAAACTAAGTCTCCTGGTCTGAATATCACCTCTCTCCTATTCTGGTTGGCATATTCTTCATACTTCTTTGTTTTTGCCTCGATGTTTGCTCTCACCTTAGCATGGATTCGTTTGACCATCTACATCTTCTTTTTCCCATCTATATGAACCTTATCACTTAAAGGTAAAGGCAAAAGATCAAGTGGAGATGTGGGGTTGAAATCGTAAACTGTTTCAAATGGAGAATGAAGAGTAGCAGAATGCATTGCATGATTGTAAGCGAATTCTACATGAGAGAGACATTCTTCCCAACTCTTAAGGTTTTTCTTAACGATTGTTCTAAGCAAAGATGACAAAGTCCTATTGACCACCTCAGTTTGTCCATCCGTTTGAGGATGACAAGTTGTGGAAAACAATAGCTTAGTTCCCAATTTAGACCATAAGGTCTTCCAAAAGTAACTTAAGAACTTTGTATCCCTATCTGATACGATCGTCCTCGGCAACCCATTTAACCTAACAAATTCTCGAAAGAATAACTCAGCTACATGAACCACATCATCAGATTTTTGGCACGGGATAAAATGAGCCATTTTAGAGAACCTATCGACCACGACAAAGATTGAATTCTTCCCGGTCCGAGATCTAGGTAACCCGAGCACAAAATCCATTGCTATGTCTTCCCATGGATGAGACGGTATAGGAAGAGGCATGTACTTACCTTGGGGTTGTGCCTTGGACTTGGCCTCCTTGCAGACCACGCATCAACAACAAATCCTTTCCACATCTTTAAGCATGTTCGGCCAGTAGAATTGATCCTGCATCACTTTGTATGTTTTCCTCACACCGAAATGACCCATCAAACCGCCTCCATGTGCTTCCCTAACAAACTTTTCTCGAAGAGAACAATGTTACACACACAAATGGTTATCATGAAACAAAAATCCTTCTACCCTATAATATTTTCCAAACACAGTTCTAGAACTTTTAAGGAAGGGTTCTTTGAAATCCGAATCATTGGGGTACAAGTATTTAACAAATTCAAAACCCAGAAAGGGTGGACAAGAGAACATACCTGCAGGACAAGGCATCGGCCATGACATTTTCCTTTCCCTGTTTGTATTTTATGACATATGGAAACGTCTCAATGAACTCCACCCACTGTGCATGCCTCTTGTTGAGCTTTTGTTGTCCTTTCAAGTGTTTCAACGACTGATGGTCAGTGTGAATCACAAATTCCTTCGACCAGAGGTAGTGTTGCCATGTTTGAAGGACACGGACCAGTGTGTACAGCTCCGTATCGTATGTAGGGTAATAAAAAGTGGCTCCTCCCAATTTCTCACTAAAGGAAGCGATTGGCTTCTTCTCCTGCATGAGCACAGCTCCAATTCCTACACCAGAGGCAACACATTCAATTTCAAACGTTTTAAGGAAATCTGGCAGGCCAAAAGAGGGGCATTAGTAAGCTCTTTTAAGGTTTGGAATGCGGATTCCTGTGCTTCCTCCCATTTGAAACCAACTTCCTTTTTGATGACTTCGGTCAAGGGAGCAGCGATGGTGCTGAAGTCACGAACAAACCGTCGGTAGAACCCGGCCAGTCCATGAAAGCTCCTTAACTCGCCGACTGTTTTTGGACTCGGCCAGTCCCGGATGGCCTTGACCTTCTCCTCGTCTACTTTGATTCCATCTGCACTGACAACAAAACCTAAAAACACAAGGTTATCTGTTCCAAAGGTACATTTTTTCAAGTTCGCATAAAGTTTTTCCTTCCTAAGAATTTCTAGGACCAAACGCAAGTGATGGGCATGTTCTCCTAAGTTTTTGCTATAAATGAGGATGTCATCAAAGTAAACCACAACGAAAACCCCTATACACTTTCTAAGCACATAATTCATTAGGTGCATAAATGTACTTGGTGCATTTGTCAAACCGAAAGGCATCACCAACCATTGATGTAACCCATGCTTGGTTTAATGGCATTTTTCCACTCATCTCCTTCTTTCATCCTAATCTGATGGTACCCACTTTTGGGATCTATCTTAGAGAAAATACACGATCCATAAAGTTCATCTAACATGTTTTCCAATCTAGGTATGGGATGGCGGTACTTTACCGTGATGTTGTTGATGGCACGACAGTCCATGCACATTCTCCAGCTCCCATATTTATTTGGTACCAAAAGGACCGGTACAGCGCAGGGAATCCTACTCTCTCGAATGTATCCTTTGCTCATTAGTTCTTCCACCTGTCTTTGTAGCTCCTTTGTCTCCACGGGGTTGGTCCGGTACGCAGGCCTGTTCGGCAGAGAAGCTCCGGGAGTGAAATCAATTTGGTGTTCTATTCCGCGTAGTGGTGGCAAGCCTTGGGGGTTCTCATCTGGGAACACATCCTGGAATTCCTGCATCAAGACTTTAAGCTCACTCGGTACAGCCGGTGCAATGTCAGAAGACAACATTAGTGACTCGTTAAAGATGAGCAAGATCATAGATTGTTGAGAGTTGTAAGCTTTCTTGGCCATACTACTGGTGGCATAGAAATTAGTGTTCCTTACAACTTTACTTTCAGATTTAGGTTTAGTTTGCTCACGGTTCTGGCGCAGCTGGTTCTGGTCGGAGTGGACTTCACTCGGTGTTAGTGGCATAAGGGTGATCTTCTGTCTATGGTGTTCAAAAGAGTGCCGGTTGGTGTAGCCATCATGCTACACACGATTGTCAAACTGCCATGGCCTTCCTAGCAAAATATGTCCGGCCTCCATGGGCAGAATATCGCAAAGGATCTCATCCTTGTATCGGCCAATTTCAACAGGAACAAGGACTTGCTCTTTGACATGCATCTCGCCGTCCTCATTGAGCCATTCTAAGTGATATGGTCGTGGATGCTTTTTGGCATTCAATCCTAATTTCCTGACAAGGGTTTCACTAGCCACGTTAGTACAGCTTCCCCCATCAATAATCAACCTACAAACTTTATCATTAACCAAGCAATGAGTATGAAAGAGATTCTACCTTTGTTCTTTTTCAGTGGGTTTTGGCTGACCAGTAAGGGTTCTCCGGGTCACTAGTAGCTTCCCTTGCACGGGAAGGTCCACGGACTCCTCTTCTTCATCATAGACGGGTCTTAGGTCCTCTGTTTCCTCTTCTGACTCGTACTCACCATTTTCCATCAGAATCATTACCCTTTGGTTCGGACACTTATTGGCGTAATGTCCCAAGCCTTGGCATTTGACACACCTGATGTCTCTGGCTCTGCTCATGGATTCCACGGCTTTTTCTTTGGCAAACGGAGTAGGAGTGTTAGTTTTAAAAGAGGTATTTGTTTGGACAGGAGCTTTACCTTTGTCTTGGAACTGCGGTCTGTTGGCAGGAGTGAATGAGGTACGAGAGTTACCCCTCCTCTTGATTTGTTGTTCCACCAGAATTGCTTTGCAGAGCATTTCTTCAATGCTATCATACTCCTGGAGTCCCATGCGTTCCTGTATCTCATGGTTTAGTCCAGCCAGGAATCGTGCCAAAGTAGCATCAACAGATTCTTCCACATCCGCCGTAAGCATCAAAGTTTCCATTTCCTGAAAATAATCTTCCACATTCCGAGTTCCTTGAGACAGACGCCTTAGCTTATGATGAAGATCCCTGTGGTAATGACTTGGAACAAATCTGCGT
>OVBI01003479.1:0-12259 GCA_900406495.1 Sisymbrium altissimum
ATTACTTCCTGCAAAGGTTGGACACAACATGTTATTTAAGCTTTAAGAAAAATCAACTGTTCAATAGGTTCCTCTTTTTGTAAAATAAACGTACTTGAACTTTTCCAATTCCTTCAGTGAAAGAAGACAGCCAAGATAGTTAATTTCTCCAATTTGTCTAACAATATCACCTCTCTTTGGAGCAAGAACCTGATTATAAGATATTCCGCATTAGCTATTAGGTGCAATTTGCCTTGAAAACAAAAAAAATCTCCAAAAAAGCAATTAAGTTCAATGAAAGTTAGTCACTTACCTGCATCCATATTTTAGATGCTTCCTCGCAAGCTTTTAAATCAGTCTCGCTTCAAAACCTTCAGGAATTGGCTGCATCAATAGTTTCAACCATATCAATATGCAATAGGAAGAAACGATATAATTTTTGCAGATCGAAACGTAGACCAATATTAAACTAGAACAACAAAAACAAGAACAAGAATCATTATGATATACATAACCTGATTGTTAGCGGGATTCGAAGTAGAAACAAGAGGTCCGTTTCCTTGCCATTTGCCACCAACGTAGCTTCCGAGGTTGTGAGAGCTCAACCCAATCTCACTCAGAAACTCGTACTCTTTGCTCTGCAAATTCACCCCTCCAAAATATCAAATTCGAAGCCAAGTAAATCGAACAAGTCAATCATACCAAACACTGATTAAAGAACAATCCACAGTCAGCTGACATAGGTAAAAAACAAGAAGTTCATCCTTACGTAATCCTGCTAGAATTTCTGGTAAAAATAAAAAATTAAAGACATCATGAGGATAAGAATTGTTTAGCAACCTGTGTTTGTGCTTGTCGTTCTTGTCGCTTCTTGTCTTTCCTCCACGGGCTTGATCCTCATCTTCATCTTGACTCCCACAGATGTTTTCTGTTTTCACATGTACAAACACAATTATTCCGAGGCCAGTGGTTCATTTAATCTTGAGACCCTCCCTAATCTTAAGCTAGATGACAAATGAAACTAAGAAACTTGTTGAATCAAACTGTAACCATTCTAATCTCTAACTAACTATGTAAAGCAAACAAATTCCAGTCCAATGACGTAACAAATGAGAGATTACCTGTGCTGCATCTATCCGAAGAAGAAAGGAATCACCGCAACTATGAGAATCAACGGTTTCCTCTTTGTCCTGTTCAAATTTAATCAAATTATGAATGATAATACCAAATAATAATTAAAAAAAAATCAAAGATTACACGCAAAGATCAAAGATTATGCAACTCAAATGAATCTTTAACAAAAAATCAAGAATCTTCGATACAATTCTTAATCAAAGTCACAAAACAATTCAAATCGAATCCTTCTATTCTACAATCAATCGAGATTCCACGGAAACATGCAACTCAAATGAATTTTAATCAGTTACAAACAATCGAGAATCGAAGGGAAGAAAACCCTAAAATTTATCAAACCAACAAAGAGAGTTTCTACGAGGAGGAGGCCAAGCATCAAACCAAATCCTGAATGAAAATCATTGCAATAAAGCAAAGCGACAGTTTCTAACCTTCCGTCGAATCACTCTTTCTGCGACGCTTTTGAAGAAAAGCCCTAAATTTCAAAATTGAAATCCTCAAATGAATGAAACAAATGAAATCGTCAAACCGACGTCGGTTCCATAGAGTATTTATATGAAAGAAAAAAATGGTCTCGTTTAAGGCCCAATATAATTGGTTTGAGGCCCAAACATTTTTCACTTGATATAACAAAACAAAAAATGATGTGTTTTATGATCGTTCAAGTCAAGTCTGTATATGGTAAAGAAGGGACGACACAAAAAAAAAAACTTCATGCACGTGAGAAGACTATACTTAAACATGCTTTAATCAACAATCTTATTAGACCTAGGGAACATTTAGTTCAAGTTACAACATTAAAATGCCATCCAACTAGCTTCAGGGAGTAATATTTTTTCGCTGTCATAAACCAATATAAAAATTATGCCTTTTTATAAATTTTATTTAAAATTATAAAATAATAATAAAATTTTATATAAAAAACCTTAAACTCTAAAAATTATTTATAAAAATTTTAAAAAATAAAAAAGTATTTATTGAAATAGAACTCTTTTTGTATTTTTTGTCAAATTCATATAGTTAGGTGTTTTAATTATAGTTGTCTCAATTGATAACAAAACTAGTCTATTTTATCTTCCTTCTGACATGATATACTATAAATAATTCTTTTTCAACTTCAATTTTGAAAAACTATTTTCAGTTGTGGTGAGAGATAACAGTCCTCCATTTTCTTAAAAAAAAATCAAACACTTGAATATGTTTCCGAATTTAACTGGTATTGATTTTCAGAGAATTTTTAATAAAAAAAAGTTTAGCAAGTATTGCTTTTCCCTAAAAAAAACCTATTAAATTTTATTTATTAAATGTACTATTAAAAATTATGCATATTATATATATATATATATATATATATATACATTTTTTTAAAAAAATTATGCCCTCTTCAAATTGTTGCTCTAATCTTTGGTTTCATTTACTTATGCTCTAATGGGGCCTGACTAGCTCATATGACACACATGCAAATGCTAAATTGCATATTCCAAATTTTAAACTATAAGCCCGAGTATACATTTTTCGTAGATCACTTCAAACATTAACAAAACTCTTATAACCACAAAGTAAACTACTTTGTAACAATGAATCAATTTTCAATTCTAAGATACGATAAAGTAAACTACTTTGCACAACAGAAAACACACAAATAAAATAAGAGATTCTCACAAACCTTAATCCAATTCGTCATGCCTAGTATCCACTCCTCGGGGTCTGCTGACTCTCACCTGCACTCGTCTGACCTCCACGATTCCTATTCTCATAGTCAGCATCAAAAGTGAAAAAGAATCACCGCAACTATGAGGATGATACCAAATAATAACAAAAAGATCAAAGATCAAATGAATCTTTTAAAAAAACAAAAATCTTGATCCATTTCTTTAATCAAACTCACAAAACAATTCGAAATCGAAACGTTCTATTTTACAATCAATCGAGAATCGAAGGGAAGAAAACCCTAAAATTTATCAAAACAATGAGAGAGGAGGCCAAGCATCAAACCAAATCCTTAATGAATCATTACAATCAAACAAAGTGACAGTTTCTGACCTTCCGTCGATGTTAAAATAATCCGTTGAATCACTCTTTCTGCGATGCTTTTGAAGAAGATTAGTTATTGATCGATTTGAAAAAGAATAAAGACTCCAACCTTGAATCCTCAAAAACAATGCAAAAGAGAAACCCTAAATTTCAAAAGCTAATGAAACAAATAAAATCCTCAAAAAGAACCGACGTCGATAGATTTTTGGTACGAAAGAAAAAGACGGTGTCATTCAAGGCCCAATATTATTGGTTTGAAGCCCAAACGCTTTTCATTTGATATAACAAAACAAAAACTTTTAGAATAAAGAAAAGAAAACAAATAAGCTTTAGACGGCTATTTTTATAATTATTTGGTTTTTTTGTTTATTTATTTTGTTTAGTTATTTTCTATATATTTAATTTGAATAATGTGTTTTTTGTCATTAATGGGCCGGACAAGCCAGCTTATGCAGCCTACTGAACCAATTATTATTATTATCTTTTTTTTTTTTTATTATTTTTGAGAGATTAGAAGATTGCGGTGACTCTGAGAAATTTAAAAATTGCTGGCTCGACCACTCACAACCTCCGCCAAACCTCTGAGATGAGAGCCACCATCACAGCAACCGCAACCGCAACAGCCACCGCCTCTTTCAGCCTCCGGCATCTCCGCAGCGGTGTGCCATCTCTTCTCTTCTCATCCTACTCCTCAATCTCATTCCCTCACCACTCTCCTCGTCTATCCTTACTCCTCCGCCGTCGCCGCACACTCTTCCTCAACCGTCCCTTCGCTGCAACCTTCAGTTCATCATCACCAGGTTACAAAAACCACTACACTACACTTCCATTTCGTTTAACTTTGCGATAAACATTGGACTAATCAATCTCTTTAGGTTCGAACTATGACGTCATTGTGGTTGGAGCGGGACACGCTGGATGCGAAGCGGCTTTAGCCTCTGCTCGATTAGGAGCTAGTACTTTGCTTCTCACATTAAACCTCGATCGAATCGCTTGGCAGGTTTTGTATCATTTTGTGTGTGTATGTGTAGAGATACATTACTTGTTAGAAACTATGGAGCGATAATAACTATATTGTTGTTTTATGTGAAAAGCCTTGCAATCCAGCAGTAGGTGGACCAGCAAAATCTCAATTGGTTCATGAAGTTGATGCATTAGGAGGTGATATTGGCAAAGTTGCTGACAAGTAAGGATTGTTTTCATCATAAGATATTGTTTGACTTTTGTACCTATGAGGAATCAGAGTTCATGAAATGGAGAGTGTTTATAGATCTAACTCAGTGCTATTGAGATCAAATAGAGTGTTTATAACTTTATATATCTACCTCATTGCTGTTGAGATCAAATTGAGTGTTTATTGAGACCAAATTGAGTGTTTATTGAGACCAAATTGAGTGTTTATAAATCTACCTCATTGCTATTAAGATCAAATTGAGTGTTTATTGAGATAAAGTTGATGTTTGTTGAGATCAAATTGAGTTTAGCCTCGAGAGGATTGATGGTTATTGAGATTAAATTGAGTGTTTCTTGAGATCAAATTGATGTTGATTGACGTCAAATTGAGTTTAGCTTCAGAGGATTGATGTTTATTGAGATCAAATTCTTGAGATCAAATTGATTTTAGTCTCAGAGGATTAATGTTTGTTGAGATCAAATTGAGTGTTTAGAGATCTAGCTTATTGCTATCGAGTGTTCTCTATAGCAGTGGTTGAGTTTATTTTTGCATATTGTGTCAAGCATCTCAAAATTATTTGAGTTATGTTTCTGTAGTCTTCTATTGTTATATGTAATTTTGAGTGTAAAGAACACTCAGCTTTCTTTTACTTTGTTAACTTATTATAGGTGTAAATATAGTTACTGACCATAGTTTATTCTTCGTTATTGTGACTGAGCAATTTAATAGTGCAGATGCTATTTACAGAAGCGTATCCTAAATGTCTCAAGGGGACCTGCTGTGAGGTCGTTACGTGCCCAGACTGACAAAAGGGAATATGCCATGGAGATGAAAAAGATTGTTGAAAGGTCAGCTGAAGTTTTCCTATCTATTCTTTTTCGCTGACAACTCTTGAGTGGCAATGTGTATATGTTTTGTATTAACCGTTGTTCAATTGGTTATTGTATTCTAGGTAATAACTGCAACTTTTTCTTTGTTATTGCAGCACTGAAAATCTCTGTATTAGAGAGGCAATGGTAACAGATATCATAGTTGGGAATAATGACAACGTGGAAGGCGTAGCTACATTTTTTGGGATGAACTTTTATGCACCTTCTGTAATTCTCACCACTGGAACCTTTATGAGTGGGAAGATTTGGGTTGGTAGAAAATCTATGCCAGCTGGAAGAGCTGGCGAGTCAGCTTCACAAGGATTGACAGAGAATTTGCAGAAACTTGGGTTTGAAACAGATCGCTTGAAGACTGGTACTCCAGCTCGTGTGGATCGCCGGACCATAGATTTTTCCCTATTGGAGGCTCAACCTGGAGATGAAGAGGTATTACTCTATCCAGTTAGATTAGTTATTAGCTATTCAGTCAGCACGTAACCACGTAGACAGCATGCATAAGTTCTTACACTATCTTTGCGAACTCAGTTCGAGCAAACTTATTGGCACTTTATAAATGTTGTTTTCAACAATGGAGCACTATTTCATTTCTTTCTCTGGTATCAAACCGAAGGGGTTCATGAACCTTTTGTGGTTGAATATGGTAAACATTTAATTTTGTTTTCCCAGGTCAGCTGGTTTAGTTTCGATCCAGCATTTCATATTGAGAGAGAGCAAATGAGCTGCTACCTAACTCGCACCACAAAGTTTACACATCAATTGATCAGGGACAATTTGCATGAGACCCCAACTTATGGTGGATGGGTTGAAGCAAAAGGTCCTAGGTACTGCCCTTCCATTGAAGACAAGGTAAATACTTTTCGCCTTTTCGGTGCATATAATTTACCTCTTTTTCTTTTTATATCTCTTTCTTTATATTGAGCTGATTGTTCTTGACCCGATTGTCAAGGTTTATGATACATTATGGAATCTAATTGTAAGCAGGACCGTGGAAACCTGAATTTGCTAAATAAAAGTAATTCTAAGACTGGTTCGGGCTCCAACATGCAAACATATGCTGATAAGTCATTATGATGAGACATAATAGTTAACAAAATAGTTTTGAGTCTTTGAGGGAAGAATGAATATTAATAGGGAGGTAACAAATCAGTGCGGCTGTCTCGTTTTTGGGACATAACAAGAAGATCTATTAAATGATTAGGAATAAGAGTTGGGTGACTTTAAATTCTGTAGAACAAACCCTTGGTTCCTTGAATTTTTGTTATCTTGGTTCAGCAGGTGTACGTTGTTCTGAAGGAGTAATAAAACAGCAATCTTTTTCGAAATCATTCTCATTCATATCATATATATGTTTCTTTCTCTCTCTATCTTGGATGATATCACGGTAGCAAATTATGTATATATATATATATATGCTGGTTTCCTGCAAACTGCTCTACGTTTTTCATCATCTTTCATTCGCAAGTCCTAAATGTTCCTTCTATTCGAGTGTTGACGGTAGTTCTTCTAATTTCTTATAGAAATGTTGTGTTAACTGTTTCTACGGTCCGTACTAAGAAAATGTTGAGTCGTCTTTCTCTTGAACTATTTTGATGAGTTGTGTACCTTATTTGGTTTCAGATTGTTAGGTTTAAAGACAAAGAGTCGCATCAAATATTTCTCGAACCAGAGGGCCGAGACGTTCCTGAGATCTACGTGCAGGTTGATGCATGTCACAGTTATGAATATGATTTCTCTAATTGTTAAACGTCGCTGGTAGGGAAAAAGTTCTTGTTCAGGAGTCTAGCTTTCTATATGCTTTTTCAGGAATTTTTCTTTATGGAGTTAGAGCAAGTCTTAAGTTTGTTACTGCGCAGAAGACTAGAGCTGATATCTTAACTTGTTTGTTAAGTTTTCAGTAGCTTACTTACGCATTGATATTTAAGTCTTCAAGCCGTTTGTATATATTTTCTTAGGAGTGATTTGTTAGAATGTAATGTGTTTGGTGTCACCATCACTCTTATCGATTGGTACGTACTTTTTTCATAGGGATTTTCAACTGGCCTACCGGAGAATCTCCAGCTGCCACTTCTAAGAAGCTTGCCAGGACTCGAAAATTGCGCCATGCTAAGGCCTGCCTATGCTGTTGAGTATGATTATTTGCCAGCTCATCAGTGTTCAAGGTCCCTTATGACGAAGAAAATTGAAGGTCTTTTCTTCTCTGGTCAGATCAATGGCACGACTGGTTATGAAGAAGCTGCTGCACAGGTGACTGATCTGTACGAGACTTTAATTTCCTTAGTGATGTACCTTAATTCATGATAATAGGTTTACTATCATTACAATGAAAACTGCCGTTTAGACTTTGTAAGTGCGTATGGTGTAATCACTCTGTATTTATTTTTATATTTAGGGTATTATATCTGGAATCAATGCTGCCAGACATTCGGATGGTAAGAAGCACGTTGTTCTTGAGAGGGAAAGCAGTTATATCGGTACGTTGATTGATGATTTAGTCACAAAGGACCTCAGAGAGCCATACCGCATGCTAACAAGGCAAGTTCCGTTTCATTTTCTTGTTCATTATCCTTAATTCTTGTATATTGTGGAGAACAATCCTCCACTCTACTTCCTGAATCATGGATTTTCTTAGAACCAGACATCGGTAGAAAGAAAATAAGTAGTAATTTTATTACGCGTTGTATATGGCAACCATTTAAGTCCACCTGATGTCAATAACAGTGGTGCTATCATCAATTTTTCTGCTTCAAATAAGTTTCTCCTCTGGCACCAATATATGTATCTGATGTTTGATCTGGCACTCCATAGATAGTCTTCATTTAAATTTTGAATTCCTTTTCTTGATCCTTCTATGGCGATGACTTGTTTAACTTCCTTATTTTCTCTGGTCACATGAACTATTTTGTGCCTGTGCTTAAAGTCTATTGCCTTTTAAGTTCTTGATCAGTACTTACGTGTGTTTGATAACACCTGGATATGTTTTTTTCTTTCTCATTGACAGCCGTTCAGAACATCGGCTTCTTCTTCGATTTGATAACGCGGATAGTCGACTCACCCCTCTGGGGCGTGAACTTGGATTGATAGATGATAGACGTTGGAAGTTATACCAAGAGAAGCAAGTAAGAATTTCAGAAGAGAAGACGAGACTGAAAACTGTCAAGATTTCAGGTTTTCTCCCCTAACTGAAGCTTTTTTTCTTAAAACGAACTTACGTTGTTGCATCCATTCAACATGAGATAGTTGGTGTGGTGTAAGAGTATTCACACACAAGAAATTTGTTAAACTCCCTGATGTGGTTTTTGACCGATGACTGTTATATAACACATGGAGCTCACTGTCTCTCTAAGCAAACGTATTAAGATTTGGCATCTTCAAAAGCTGATGATGTATTTGCTTACAGGTGCAGGAGGTGAATTGGCTGCTGAAGTTACTGAGGTGTCTTCTCAGCCAGTAAAAGAATCAGCGACGCTAGAGAGTCTACTGAAGAAACCCCATGTCCACTACAAGATTCTTGAAAAGCATGGTTTTGGTAATGAAACATTATCTAGAATAGAGAAAGAGTGTGTAGAGATCGATATAAAATATGAAGGTTTCATTCTGCGCCAGAAAAACCAATTGCAGCAGGTATGTTTTGTTTTGTCCATTAAATGCTCCTTGCCTGTTGGGATATATGTGACATGAATTGAATGAAAATATGAAATCCTTTAATAGATGGCCCAGCAAGAACATAGACGACTTCCAGATGATTTGGATTACTTTTCGATGACAACTCTATCCCATGAAGGACGTGAGAAACTTTCAAAGGTGTGTTAAAAAGTAGTTTTTTGAGTAGAAATCAATGTGCTTTTATTATATAAGCTTATCGTCTGGTGTTCGATTTCAGGTGAGACCGCAGACGATCGGGCAGGCAAGCAGAGTGGGTGGAGTCAGTCCTGCTGACATAACAGCTCTGCTTATAACACTAGAATCGAACCGAAGAAGAAGTCAAGATGTGAAGAGAGGGAAAATTTTGGAGCATGCCTTGGCAGAATCCAATTTACACTTGGTTGAAGATAGGGATCATGTGGTAAAAGAGTGATTCATAAGTTACTATTTGAGATTGCAAAAGAAAAAAAAAAAAACTGACCAATTTTGAGATGTATTTGAAACCTAACCTATCATAGAGTGCAAATAGACTCAAAATATAGTAACTTTTACTATTGTCTTATCTAAATTCGGAAGTTAATAGAGAGTAGAAGTCACTCTCCATTGATTCCTAAACTGATTTTTGTTGTTGTAATGGAATTCAAATAATGTTCTTAGTATAAAATGGATGGATTAGTGGCTGTAGTGATGTTTTACTCATTGAATTTTCTTTTGATCTTGGATTGATAAAAAATATCTTAGTACTGATTTTTTATGTTGTTTGGATATAATTTCAATTTTCTTAATGCAACTAAGTAGTTATATTTATTGATCAATGTACATCATATTTTTTTAGGTTAAATGTTAAGTTTTATACCAATAACGCTTTGTGTGAGAGCGAGAGTTTAGAAAACCACTTATACGAAAAAATTAATCTACACTACCACTCATTAATCTGAATGTCACTGAGGTAATGGAAATATCGATTGTACCCTTATTTTTATAATTGGAAAAGAATTATTTCTAAAACCTTCACCCGCGAAGCGAGGGAATCTCGATATCTTCTTATCCAATCAGACCGTTCTATCGAATTCCTCTTGCTTTCCCTTTCTCTTTCCGTCAAAAATCGAGCATCCAGAGCACGCTCCAATCCATACGTTCCCCATACATTCATGTCGTGCAGAAGAACTTTGTGTAGAGCAGCTGATCTGAGATCGAAGATCCGCCTGACCTCCATTCCCCTGAATTCCATTCGGGTTGAATTCAAGCTGAATGAAGTTAGTGTAATCTGAGATCGAAAGTCCGCCTGAGCTGCATTCAGACTCTGTCTCGTCGTCCTTCATTATTGCAGGAAGGTCATTGTATCTGCTAGAGCTCTTGAAAGGTGAGGTAACCTTTTTGAAATCCACCTTACTTGACACTGTCGAGAATAGAGAATATGGAAAGTATATTTCTCAATCATATTGGTATTGTGTGACTGAGTGAGATTTCTTAGGTATTAAGATTGGGGATTATAGTTTTTGTAGATTCAGCGGAATGAGATAGTACAACTATTATAAATAGTTCAACTGGAATTGCTGAATAAGTATTTTTGTTCTATTCAGAGGATAATGAGCATCAACCACATAAACATACATTTTGGTTATAGAGGTTACTATTCACAATAAGGAGAGAAAGTGGAATGGATTACAAAAAATCCCACAAACGCTATACCATTTAAGACCTCATCTTTGGAGGAGATAATATATTCGGCCTTAGTGGAGAAGATATGGAAGAAGATTTCGAGAAATTGAACTAAACCGCTGCTGAAATTGAGTTACATTCCGTTGGTAAATAATCCAAAGAGAGAGAGTCGTATATTTTGGATAATGATGACGTTTATGTTTATCTAATGACAGTTGATAAAGATAAACTTAAGTATGTGTTGCATGTGGAGGTAATCAAAGAACTTGAAATAAATCAAAGCTGATGGTGATGGTGGGATAATGACTATTTACAGAGCTGAGACAGCTAGAGAACCATATAATGAGCCGATTATTGAAGAGGTGATGGAGAGTGATGCTAATGAAGAAAGGGAGGAAGGGTCATCGGTTGACAAAGTTATGGAGAGCCATGAGAGGCATGAGAACTATATGGATAACCGTATTAATGTTATGGATGAATATGTTGACCTTCCATGTCCTGTAGAAGCAAGTCAGTATGGAAGCAGTGCAAAATTTAGTTGACAGAGCTTCACATAAGAACTGTTATGTGGTCCATACTTATAAGTCAGACCCAGAACGACTTATTGTATGATGTCATCAAAGGAATTAAGGGTGTAAATGGTATTTACGAGATGCAAAGATTAGAAAATTAGATTATTTCAGTATTAGAGTACACCGAAGAATGCATACATGTTCTCGTGCTGTTGCGAGTACAAGCAGTAGTAGAAAGAAATTGTAACATCCCGATTTCTGGTATATATGGAAATATATGTAGGAGAGGTTAAAAGAATTGATTTGGCTACCTATGTCACCAAAGTGCACTTACCTTTTCGGTTGCCCATCCAGAGAGAACTCCAGGGTTAAGCGTGCTTAAGCTGCAGTAGTCAAATGATGGGTGACCTACCGGGAAGTCATTCGCGGTACCGTGTGAGTGAGGTCAAAACATGGGGAACGGTCATGTGGTGATTGCAGGGATTGTATATCATGACTTTCGAACATCCCGGTTAACACACCGACCGTCGGACAGGGGTGGGGCCCACGAGCCCGATAGAGGGATGGGTGACTCACCGGTAAGGGCGGTCGGGGTGTTATANCGGTCGCGGTGTTATAAGTGGTATCAGAGCTGGTTCGCCGTCTCAGTGCTTACCTGAGAGGCCCTAGGGGCGGTTCAGAATTGGTCTTGGTTTGCAACGAGGACGTTGCGTTCTTTGAGTGGGGGTGAATTGTAACATCCCGATTTCTGGTATATGGAAACTTATGTGGAGAGGTTAAAGGAATTGATTTGGCTACGTATGTCACCAAAGTGCACTTACCTTTTCGGTCGCCCATCCACAGAGAACTCCAGGGTTAAGTGTGCTTGAGCTGCAGTAGTTAAAGGATGGGTGACCTACCGGGAAGTCATTCGCGGTACCGTGTGAGTGAGGCCAAAACACGGGGAACGATCATGTGGTGATTGCAGGGATAGTATATCATAACTTTCGAACCTCCTGGTTAACGCACCGACCGTCAGACAGGGGTGGGGCCCACGAGCCCGATAGAGGGATGGGTGGCCCACGAGCCCGATTGAGGGATGGATGACTCACCGGTAGGGGCGGTCGGGGCGTTATAAGTGGTATCAGAGCTTGTTAGCCATCCCAGTGTTGACCTGGGAGGCGTTCTGGGACTAGTGTGGATTCGCAACGAGGACGTTGCGTGCTGTAAGAGGGGGTGAATTGTAACATCCC
>OVBI01003480.1:0-12253 GCA_900406495.1 Sisymbrium altissimum
AAGATCTTGCGATTTTCATTCCAGTAATCTTCTTCTCTACTTCTGCTTCGCGGATATGCGAGATTAACACTTCCGTACAGATGATAAAAAGGAAGGGAGAAAGGGGATCACCTTGACGGAGACCCCTGAAAGGTGAGATAAGTCCTTTCGCTTCTCCGTTGATCAAAACTTTGTATGATACCGAAGAGATACAGCACATAATCCAGTCCACCCATTTCTTTTCAAAGCCCATTTTCAACATTAGTGCTTCTAGGAAGTTCCATTCAACTCTATCGTATGCCTTACTCATATCCGTTTTAACGGCAATGAACTTATCCTTGCAGCTGGGATTTGTACGTAGAGCATGGAACATTTCCTGGGCAACCAAGATGTTATCAGTTATAAGACGGTGAGCCACGAAGGCCGATTGTGTCTCCGAGATCAGAAATGGTAGGATTCGTTTGAGACGTTTTGATAGGATCTTCGAGATTATCTTATAGCTGACATTACATAGGCTTATCGGTCGAAATTCAGCCATTGAGGAGGGTCTCTCTGTCTTCGGGATCAAGCATAAGTTCGTCTGATTGATACGGGGGTCTAAAACACCGGTTTCAAAAAACTCTTTTACGAAGCGTATAATGTCTGGGCCAATGACTTTCCAGAAACGTTGGTAGAATATACTTGTCATGCCATCGGGGCCAGGCGCCTTATCTGGATTTATGGCGAAGACCGCTTCTTTGATCTCGTTATCTGTAATTGGTCGCGTCAACTCTATATTCATGTCCTGTGTGACCGTCTCAGTAATAAATTTAATTGCCTCCGCAGGATCTCCTGGAAAGGAAGAAGAGAATAAGTCATGGAAATACTCTAACGCTACTTGCTCGATGCCATCCTTTGTTTCTACCCATTGGTTGGAGTTGTTTTTTAGTTTGAAAATGCGGTTGCGAGCACGTCTCTGTTTGTGCCTGGAAGAGATATGTTAATGAATGCTCCTGGTGTTGTTGCTTCCTTATGTATTTCAATCTATGAACCAAATTAAGGAGCTTCATGTCTACTGCAGCTCATCCCTCTTTATGATTTTAACTAGTGAGGTTCAGCTTTGACCAATTTAGAACATCTTGTTTATACAGTTTTACTTTTTCTTGGAGTTTCTTTCCAATGTATAAAATTAATTAGTAAAAAAAAAGTTTTATTAGAGAAAATTTAAAAATATTTTCAAATGTTATTCAGTTATGTATTTTAGTATATTTAATAATAAAATATATATTTATTTTAAATAACTTAATCAGAATATTAATATTTTCGAATTTTTAATTTTATTTCTTAAAATATAGGTCAAAAGATTTTTATTACATATAAATAAGTGTAGTTTTCAAAAAAAATAAAAAACAGTGTATTTTCCAAATTTTAAATCTTAAGTAAACTATTTTGCTAATTATCTCAAAAAATAATATATTATATAATAATTAAAATAATAAAGTATATTAATATAGTTTATGTAAATTTATTCATGCTATTATATGTTATTTATATATATGTATAATTTTATATAATTTTTCATTTATAAAATTATTCACCTAATTAAAAATTTTATGTTTATTTTACAAAATCTAAACTCTGGTAAATGCATTTAACATTTTACCCCAAAAAAACTCTGGTAAATGCAGAAAAATGTGGTTTTCTGACAGTAAATATTAATTAATCAGTATTATGAGATTAATTATTTAATCAAATGGGCTAAACATGTTTCATTTTAAAAATAAAGTTCAATACTTTCTTTTTTTTTTCTTTTTTGATGGTAATACACTTTCAAAACGGTTGAGAGTAATTTCGTATACTTTTGAATAAAAAATCTAAAGATAATTATTACATGGTTGTACTTTTTTCTCTAATATAATAGATGATTGGTTGGGCTTTAACACTTTAGCTTTAATTTTTCTTTACAGATTTATAATTACTAATTATGTTTTATTTTGATTTTTAAAGGTATAGTGCAAATTTAAAAAATGACTGTGGAAACCTCATTTTTTAAAGCCATATATTTAAGGTTGTAGAGGAAAATACATGCCTGTAGGAATCTCTTTCCCTTTTTATTATTTCTGTCATTTATTATTTAATTTATAGATATAAAAGATACAGTTATAACAAATATATTTACAAACTAAATTCTACAACAAATAATATACAACTAAAATCCAACCAATCATCCACTAAAATACACATTAAATTGACATATTTATTTTCCATTAGTTCAAAATCTTCAACAATATTAATTAAATAGTTACCAACAAAATCTTTGACTCTATGTATTGTGTTTCCATGATATGGCACCCAATGCAAATATTTTTTATCAAAATAAACTTAACTTTTCTCGATAAGTAGTCATATAAATAAAGCTTCTCGTAAAGATGTAGAAAAGTATTTAGACTTTTTTCATCTTCTTTATAATTTGTGAGAAGGAGACTTCTTTTTTACAACATAGCTAGTAAGAAAAATGAATATCACGAAAGCTTATGTGATTTTTTTTTCTTGTTGTGATACTGGCAAAGCCATTGTCCAACTCCGACGTTTTAGCTTCATTAGGTATGTTGAAATATTATTTTGTGATTACTGATTAGAGTACTACTAGGATGTCCATACAAATATTATTTTTTCTTCCATTTGTTGAAATAGATTTTGATGATTAGTAGGAGATTTTGTTTACTCTTGTATTTGGAGGAATTTGAGAATCCTTATTAGATTTCCAGAAGGAGACGTTTAATGTTTTTAGATTTCCAGAAGGAGACGTATGGCTAACGTGTAAAAAGAATCGAGACCACTACTAAGCAAAACCACCGAGAAACATTGGTCGATCGGTCTCACCGAGGGTCTTTCAACTGAAAGATTTACCTGCTTATTTGGCATCGCAGGTCACCATCACCTTGGCGGCGAAGCTTAACGATCTTATGGCTCTTCTATATCGACGTTTGAACGTTTCCCAATTTCGATTCCAACTTAATTACCTCTTTGGTGTTGTTGTTTTTGTTTAGTCCAAGTTTTACATGAAACTTTCACTTTTCTTTGTTTAGTTCACTGTGTGGATATATAACTTATATAAGGACGTAAACGTTGATGTTTGAATGTGAAACAACACCCTTTGGGATTTGCAGGGATGATTCAACAAACGTAGAGGGCAAATTAAAACCTTAATAGTTTTCTAAAACACAATAAATTTTAAGATATAAATTTGTTTCAAGACTTGGGTGTCAAAAATCTTATAAGATATAAATTTGTATGTGCGACAGTCACACACACACACAGACACAAAAATTCAAAAACAGAAACCCGCGATTAATATTTTTTTTTTCAAAAACTTTTGATTCTGCAAAGAAAGCTTGCATTTAATCTAATAAATTGAATGATATTGATTGTTAGATTCTTACTACTTAATGAAATTAAATCTCTCTTTGACAAACGTAGGATTTTCCATTATTATATTCTCCCATTAGTTCAAAATCTTCAACAATATTACTTAAATGGTTATATACCAACAAAATCATTGACTCTGTGTATTGTGTTTCCATAATTCGCTACCAAATATATGCAAATATATTTCTTGCCAAGATAATGTTATAAGCAAATATGAAAGATATTTTTCTACGTAAGAAATAAAAATAATTAAATAGCCGGGTGGAAAACCTAACTTCCCTCGACAAATAATCATATAAATAAAGCTTCTCGTAAAGTTGTAGAAAAGTACAAACTTTTTTCTTTTTCTCTTTTTGTTTTGTGAAAAAGAGACTTCTTTCTTACAACATAATTAACAGGTAGTAAAAAAATGAATATCACAAAAGCTTATGTGATTTTTTTTCTTGTAGTGATATTGGCAAACTCATTGTCCAACTCCAATGTTTTGGCTTCACCGGGTATGTAGAAGTTGCACAATTATTTTTTATCATTCTAAAAATAAGGGTTGAATATATACAATTTTTATATTTTTTATATAGAAAAAAAAAACGAAATGTAAAACGGATTTGGATGCATATCTGTGCATATTAAATTTTTTATTTAACATAATTAAGTTGTACATGTGTGTGTAGTGGTTAAGGCAGCGAATTCTGATACGTGCTATATACCATGTACAAGAAGGTACGGAGATTATGAATGCTTCCATGACTGTTTTGACAAAGGGTACGACGATGGAGGGTGTGTTGCTGGACGATGTTGTTGCAAAAAATAAGAAATCAGTCACCTTTCTAGTAAACCGGAAATTTGAGCGGTTTGGTTATGTTTTTCTAATTTCAAAGTTATGTAAGCTTTTCAATGAAATAAAACTAATTTTGCTATACTATGCTTCCGTATCTATAGTTATTTGTCTTGACGTTGTGCAAAGGAAATGTATTTTGGTGTTCAACCTCCAATTCTACTTTCAAATTATCTGTATCAGTGCCTCACTTTTATAACATTAAAAGCATTTCGGTGCAGAGAGGGAAACTTAACTAATTTCGATGATCTATACTTCTTTCTTCTTACACATTTGATATACTGTATCAATTTATTTAGGGTTAGACTGCTTTAAACCCCCTTTATAATGCTGGTTCTACATCTTTCCCTCTATACTATCAAACTCTTTCTATCTCTCTCTATATTATTCATTTAACTAGATAAAAACTCATTTGATAAATGCATCAAAAATAATAAAATTAAAAATAAAATTCATTTCGAATTATTCAAAAATATTTTTTGTGTAATCCGTAATTAGTAAATTTGAAAAACTAATAGAACAATAAATATTTTAAAAAATAAATCCTCTAAATGAATAAAAAGTTTTCAATCTGATTTTTAAATATTATATCATTTAAAGATAAATATATTTTATGAATAAATAAATTCATAAACATCCTTAAAATTTAAGACTGATGTATATGTTTTATAATTTAAAAAAATTACATTAAATATAAATCTTTTAAAACATAGTCACACATAATAACAAATTCTAATGAAATAATTTATATTAACATATTAATATTGATTATATATTTAAATTTTTTGTTAAATTTTATATTAAATTATTCAATATAATGTTTTATAACTCTAAAGCCATCTCCATCAGTTAAAAACCTCAAAAAAGTTTCTCAGCATTATAAAATAATTTTTTCACATAATTAAATTATTTAATTAATTTTTGATGTTTTTAAAAGAATAGATCAATAATAAACTGACACATGTGGTAACTGTTTCTCATTCGGTTTCTCACCGTCTCCATTTTGAGAATTTTCTCTCCTATTCCCCAATTTTTCCTTCCCTCTCTTTCTCATACTTTTCTATTTCTTATTTTTTTAAATAAATCAGATATTCATTTAGAAACCACCAATGAAGATGATTTTAGTTAAAAAAATCCAAGAAACCTATAAAAAAATATTTTTTTTAAAATTAGATATATATTATCTAATAATTCTGAAAAACAAATAATTTCAAAATAGATTTAAAATATAATATTATTTGAAACTAAAGATAATTTATTCTTGTACAAGCTACAAATTAAAGTAAAGATTATCAAATAAATTAGATAATGATGCACATAATTCAGCTCCAAATGTTTCAATCAGAGAATGTTGTACATAATCTTCAATAGTATTTTCTTGTATTAGGATTAAAATTAATATTTGATAATAGTTAACTATGAAATAATAAAAGATATAAAAATTTAGGTAAATAAATTAAAATATTTACATTCTCATAAAGTAAGAAAAAATTCATCCCTATAAATTTGTTATTGTGTTTGATGGAAAATTATAAGAACATGCATACATTTATATAGAAATGATTTTTTCTAATTTTTTGGTGTTATTCATTTTTTTTACTTTAATCCTTTTTGGTTTATGATTTTTCTTTATAAGTTTTATTTTTTAAAAAAACTTTCCTTTTTTTAAAAAAAAATCTTTCCTTTATAAAAGAAAATCTTTAATCTTTCTTAACTTATAATTTACTTTTATGATTTTTTTTATGTTTACTCTGATGTTAAATAAGTTTTATAAATTTGTAATATAATAATTTTCATGTTGTTAATAATTTTAAAATTTTAACAAATAAAATATATTTTAACACATGTTAACATCTTGAATAAAGAAATTATCACCTGTCACAATCTTATTAATTATAAAGTTTGAGGGAATAATAATAAAATTCATTTTAAAATATTCACTCTTGGCGTATGATCGAATTTTTAGGATTCTATTTTTATGTTTGATGAAAAATTATTATAGAACAGATACTTTTATATAAGGGTGATTATTTCTATTTTTCCAGAATTTATGATTTCTAAGAAAAAAAATTCTTTAAATCTTTTTTCGTTTATAAATATTTTTTGTAAGTCTTCTTTTTGGAAAAAACTTTCCTTTTTTGAAAAAACTTTTAATCCTTTTTCCTTTGTGATTTACTTTTTTTGATTTTCCTTTTTTAATTATTAATAAAGGAAATCATTTTTTAAAATTTGTAATTTTTTATAATTTAATGAATTTAACAAATAAAACGTATTAAAATAAAACATATTTTGACACATATCAACATAATAAATTATCAGATTGTCACTTGTCATGATCTTGTGAGTTACGTACTAACTTTGAATGTTGATATTCTATATAATCTCTTATATATTATTTGAGAATCACTAAATAACATTACCATTACATGTGATTTACAAGAATGCCATGATGATGTGTCATTACCATAAAAGTTCTCAAAGCAAATATAAAATATAGACACAGTTTAATAGAATAATTACAATGTATGTCATTATCATATGATTTATATATAGTATTCTAATCATATAATTTATAGTATTTATTTTATAACTACACATATCTATTTATTTTTAAAACTATAAATTAATCTATTAAAAATACATATTTAATTTTCCTATCAATTATTGTATATCTTTTTCTTTATAAAATTATTAAAGTTTAAATTTTACATAAATCATTTTATTCACCAAAAAATATGTATAATATCACTTGAATTATTTACTTATTAATTATGAAATTATGAAATATTGTTCTAATATTTATTATATAACTAAAAATATGCATTTATTTTAATAAAATATAAATTCATTTACTAACCAAAAGGATACATAAAAAAAATATTATAATTTAACTATTTATAAATAAATTATTTTTTCCAATCACTGCAACATATATATATTCAATATCAGTTGTGTTATTTACTTATATTATGCAAATTTATATTTAATGTTATTCATTCACAAAATAAAATTATTTACTTTTGATTTATACTTTATTTTAAATTTTGATTATATATAGAAACTTGATGTAATATTATATAAATTCTCAAATCATCATTAAAGTGAATTCAATTTAGACTGGTTCATATATATTCAAAAATGGAAATACAGAAATATTGAATAATTTTTTCTATTTTATTTATTACAAATTTATAGATTTAAACTCATAAACACAGTATATATTTAAATATTACTTTTTATATAATTGTATGTAAATATTTTTTAAAAGTTGTAAACATTCATTTATTTTAAAAAATGTTATAATATAAATTAAATATTATAAAATAATTATAGAATATTTTCATCTTCCACATAGTGCAGGTTACTACCTAGTAAGATAAGAAACTCCCCCTCTCCAACTTAGGGGGATTTAGCGGGAGTTGAATTTTCAATGACTATTAAAATTTTCAGATTCTATGGTTATTTGTTTATACATTTTGACATTCTTACAAAATTTAAGTGTTATTGATTCGATGATTTCTTAATTTCACACAAAATTTATTGTTACTCAAAAATTTAGTTAATAAATTTAGTTTTAAATTTTTTTTATAATTCTACTAAAATATAGTATTTTTGGGAGTTAGATTTTAACCAAATTAACTTATTAAACAAAATTTTGAGAATATTGCATAAATCCCTAAATTTTATAAATCATTACTATTCAATATTCTTATAAATTTTATAGATATACAAAACTCTCTACAACTCTTTCCAAATTTGATAATTCTTTCAACTTTTAAAATCTACAAAATTTTTATAAATCCAACTTACACTAAGAATCTCTTAATTTTTCTGTTTAATTCCACCTACAAAAAAAAAAAACTAAGATTGGGTTTCAAAGAAAAGAAAAGAATTACCCACCCCACTGTTAAAACTACATTAACTAGGGGAATCAAACCCTTAACATCTTCTCTTAAGAAACAAATAGACAACCACTCTCCCAGAGCGTTTTATTATGTACACATTACAGACATATTTAAATTTATCTCTATACATAAAATAAATGACTTCACTCATATACATGTGTTTGATCTCTTTCGTTTTTCTATTATGTATTTTTTTTAAAAGCAAAAATATTATTTAGATTTTGAATTTTTTTCAAATTTTTTTGACTTTATCACTTTTTATAAAATAAGTATTTATCATTTGTTTTTTCTATTTAGTGTAAAAAAAATTGAATTTGATTAAATTTTCTATAAATGAAAAAAATTAGGTAATTTTAAATAAAATCAAATTCAAAAACTTTTAAACCAAATATACAAAAAAATATTTTATGGTTTTATTGAAAGAAAAAGTGATGAAGTTAAAATTTTTAAAAATTTGTCAAAATATAAATAAGATTTTTACTTTTTCATAAAAATAGAGAATTGAGGAGATGGAACAACATGTAAAATTGTATATGAATGAGATCATTTATTTTATGTATAGAGATAAATGTAAATATGTTAGTAGAACGTACTAAATAAAACGCCTTGGGAGAGTTGTTGTGTGTTTTTGTCTTTAGCAAAGAGGTCATGGGTTCGAATATCACATTTGAAATGCGATGTGTTTTTAAAAAATTATCAAACGACGTAATTTTGATAATCGGGTCGGATAGGTAATCGCTGTTCTTTAAAAATACAATTTTAGTTTTTACTTTATTTTGCCGGTGGAATTAAGCAGAAACATTAATGTGGGGGGGGGGGGAAGGGTANCTTGTTAACTTGAAGGGTATGGGTTTTTTGTTAACTTGATAATATAGGGGAAAATAGATAGATTTTGACAATATAGGGGAAAATAGAAAGATTTTGACAATATAGGGGAAAATAGAAAGATTTTGACAATATAGAGAAAAAGCTGTGGAATCAGCATTATAAAGGGGGTTTAAAGCAGTCAACCCGTTTATGACAGAATGTGTAACCCGTTTATGACAGAATGTGTTTTGTGCTTGGAGGAGATATTTAATAAATGCTGGTGTTGTTGCTTCCTTTTGTGTTTCAATCTATGAACCATATTAAGGAGCTTCATGTTTACCGCAGCTCATTCTTATTTATGCTTATAACTAGTGAGGCTCAGCTTTGACCAACGTCTAACATCTTATTTAGCTTTACTTTCTTTTGGAGGTTCTTTCCAATGTAGTTAAATAAAGAAAGTTTTTAATAGTATATGGGGGCTGCTTGGCAATCATTTTTTTAGTAGACTTTTACTATAAACTAGGTTTTTCATCCACGCTACGCGTGGGGATTTTTTAATATACTTTTTATAATCAATATAAATATATTTTAATTATATATTTTCTTATAAAATTATTAAAATAAAATATAATTATTTAATTAAAATATAGTTTCACACTCACATCAAAATTTATATAATTCTCGATATATAACTAATTTTATAATTACAGAAAGTTTCAAATAGAAATTAAAATATTTTTACAATTGACATAAATATTTTTTACAAATATAGCATATTTCAATTTAATATTTTAAATTTTTAGAATTTCTAATGTTGTAAAATGATATTTAAAATTTACTATTGAATATTGACTTCACAGAAAAAATTTAATTTCCAGAATAAATCTAATCATAATGACAAACTTCAAAATTTGAGAAATTACTGATGATTATTAGTTGATTTGTAACTCTTAAAATATTGCATTAGTAATTTGAGAAATGGTCCAATAATTTCTTTTAAAATATTGCATTAGTAATTTGAGAAATGATCCAATAATTTTTAAAATATTGCATTAGTAATTGCATTTGAGAAATTACCGATGATTATTAATTGATTTGTAACTCTCATAAAAAATGGTCCAATAATTTCTTTTATACCACATCATTTTATCTCAAATTCTAAATAAACTTTTTTCATCATTATTATTTTATTCAGAAATCCATCAAAACTCTCATTAAATACTCCTAAACTCAATATATTAAGTTTTATTTTGCTAAGTGACTCTAAAATTTAATGCTGAAAATACAATTAACTTACTCAATTAAAATTCATAGATTTGTTATTATTATTGTCTTGTAACTCGTTACATTAACTTATTAAAAGTTACTTATTTTTTAAATAAATCAAAATTATTAAAATTTATTAAAAATAATAATTAAATACTTTGATTTAATTTAATATTAGAAGAAAGAAACTATAACTAAATCAATTTGAGAATCATTTGAGAAATAAGTAAAGTGAGAAAAAAAATTATTTATTAGTTTTATAGTTAATGGTAATAATAATAAAAATTGAAGTATATATTTTTCATATAAACTCATGTTCATTATATTTAGATACTAAATATTAAAATACACAATATTTATATTTAAATTGTAAAAAAAAATCAACTAAAACTCATAAAGTAAAAAAGAAAAATTCAAGATATTTCTATTTTCACAATTAAAATCCCATATCAATTAATGAATTTTTTTAAAATCATATTTCATGTTCATAATATTGTTTCAGAACTTAAAAACCTTTTATAATAACTAAAAATACATATACAAAATACAATTAACTTATGATGATAATTTTAAATATTTAGTTAGTAATTTAAAAATCAATATAGATTATTTTCTTAATATAATATTTAGTTGACTAATGTATTAAATTTAAAAGGTAGATAATGCACAATAAAATTGTCTCTCTCAATTAAAAAGATCAGGATAAGTTTGAAGGACTACTTCGTCGGTTTGATATTATTGGATATTATACTCTCTTTTTACCTACGTTTTTTTTATTATTTATAATTACAAACATGATTCTTCTGTCAATGTAATTTTTTATGATAAAACTAATAAATTTGAGTTGAAAGATCAATAATTTTGATATTTCATAAAAAAAAATGTTCGTAAATAATTTTATTTAATTAGAAATATTTCCAATTTAATATTAACATTTTTTTAAAATTAAAAAATTATAGATAATTACCTTATCTGATATATTTTCTATTAAGAATACATTTTTCATGATAGATTAATAAATTTGATATTTCATCAAAAAATATGAATTTATACATAATTTTATTATCTTCTAGTTTAAATTAGAAAGTTTCGTAATCTAAATATTAATTTGATTTTTGGTTTAATAGATATTTAAAGATAATTTTCTTATTAGATATATTTTTCTATTAACAATACAATTATAAAATTTTAAAAATTTTCCATAATTTAAATGGTGATGTAGAATGAAACTATTGGTTGTTTCAAATTTTTAAATCATATGTGGACACTCTCAAAAACATTTAGCCTCAACTTTTATATTTTAATATATTAAATTTCTTTTATTTTTTTCGTTGTCTCCATATCTAATATCTGTTATACGTATATAGTTAATTATAAAGATGACATAATTATTTTAAATTAAAATTATTTTAATCCTATGTGGACACTTTCAATAATATATATATTTTATCTTATATTTTAAATTAAAAAGTTTCCAAATCTAATATTAAGTTAACTTTTTGTTTAATTAAAATTTATAGATAATTTCTCTATCTATAATTTTTAATTAGAAAGTTTTCTAATTTAATATTGGTTTTTTTTGTTTAACAGAAATTTATAGATAATTTCCTTATCTTTTGTATTTTTTCAATTAATAATACAATTATAAAATTTAGAAATTTTCCTTAACTTAAAATTTATAAATTTTCTTTAATTTAAAATGTTGATGTAGAATGATACTATTGGTTGTTAAAAAATCCTATGTGGACACTCTCAATAATATATATATTTTACCTTATGTTTTAAATTAAAAAGTTTCCAAATCTAATATTAAGTTAAATTTTTGTTTCATTAAAATTTATAGATAATTTCTCTATCTATAATTTTAAATTAGAAAATTTCCTAATCTAATATTGCTTTTTTTGTTTAACAGAAATTTATAGATAATTTCCTTATCTTTTGTATTTTTCCAATTAATAGTTGTTAAAAAAGTTTTAATCCTATGTGGACACTCTCAATAATCTATATATTTTATCTTATATTTTAAATTAAAAAGTTTCCAAATCTAATATTA
>OVBI01003481.1:0-12241 GCA_900406495.1 Sisymbrium altissimum
TCCAGCTCGGTAGGGAATGCTGGCCAAGAGTCAGCATTCAGCCCATGAATATCCATCCTTTGCAGCCAGCTCGGTATTCATGGTACGCGAGTCCTTTTTGCGTAAAAACTTTCGAAAAACTTATCCTTAACAGTTCTGCGGAAATACTTTTGCAAAAAACTTTTGAAAAAATTAGCATGAACAGTTTTTTTGAAAAAATTGTTACAAAAATTTCGGACATGAACAGTGTTTCGGAAAAAATTTCCGCGAAAAACTTAACTTAAACAGTTTTTTCGGAAAAAAACTTCTATGAGAAATTTAACTTAAATAGTTTCTCGGAAGAATATTATACTTTTGGTTAAATTGTGTTAAAATATATAGGTAATAGTGTTTTTATTTTGAAAAATTAACAAATTAAATATTTTCTGAATTTGTGTTCATCCTTCTAAAATAACAATAAATCTAAACTATATAGAGTATATGAAAAGAAGAATTCTCTCTCCAGAAACTGATACCTCAATTCACCAAAATTGGAAACGTCAGCAACGAAAATAAAAACCCAAAATATTCGATATGTGTTTCTTCTTATCTTCCCTACAGCCATTAAACACATTAACAATTATTTTAGAGTTAAATGTAAAGCAATGAACTGATATGCCTCAAATGAATAAAGTTAACTCTCTTAACTTGTCTGACATACCTTTTTCATTTAATGAAATATAAAAATCTCGTTTCACCTTCTTTTTAAATTTAATAAACTAAATATAAGAAATTTTTTTTTTTACTCACATGTGCGTTGGACCCACCATTCTCCTTTAAAATAATAATAGTAGAAAAATGCAAAAAAGGAGAATTGAGATGGGACCCATATAAAACAATCAACTTACTCTTTTTCAGCTTGACAGTTTGACATCAATTTTCAACGGGTCCCATATAAAATAATAAATACTGGATAATACTAGTAAAATTAGGAACTAGTTGTATTGATGAAAATTAATAATTGAATAATATATATATATATATTTTATTTTTACAAAACCAAAAGATTAATTAGTGTTTAAACACCAAAAAAAATATTATAAACTTTTATTAAAAAAAAAATTATGAAATTATGTTATATTTGTTTGTTATAAAGTAATCTACACAATGTATTCATTATAGTTTCGAACTCATTTTATAAATAATAACGAATTAACGATAGAAAAGCTACAAAAATCATGTTTTAAAACATAAGAATGCATAGAACATTCAGAATAATATGTTCATTAACTTAGATCAAGTGTAAAACTACAAAAACATATTTTAAGGTTATGTAAAACTAATTAAAATGAAAAAATATCTAAAGTAAAACTATTTGCAGCTCTATTACAACTCTTTTTTAGAGAAAACTATGTGTAAATTTAACTAACCAAATATTAATAAAACTTTTTGCTTACATATGCGCTGGCCCACCAGTCTCTTTTTAGAAAATAGTGGTAAAATAAAATGCAAAAAAGAGATACGTGAAGTGGGATCCATATAAAATAGTCAACTTACTTTTTTTCACCTTGACATTTCGACAGCAAATTTAAATGGGTCTCACATAAAATAGTGAATAGTAGGTAATACTAATAAAATTAGGGACTAGTCGTACAATGAAAATTGATAATTGAATAATATATATTTTATTTTAGTTTTTACAAAACCAAAAATATTAATTGGTGTTTAAACACCAAATAAATGTTATAAACATGTATTAAATAAAAAATACAAAATTATCTTATATTTGTTTGTTATAAAAGAATTTACACAGTGTATTCCTTATACTTTCATAGTCACTTTGTAAATAATAACCAACTTATAATGAAAAAGTTACAAAAATCTAGTTTCAAAACATATAATGCATAAAACATTCAGAATAGTATATAAATTGACTTAAATCAACTGTAAAACTACAAAGACATATTTAATGGTTATGTAAAAGTAATTAAAATGAAAAAAGAATATCCAAAGTAAAAATATTTGCAGCTCTAGTAAAACTATTTTTTAGGGAAAATTATGTATAAATTTAGCAGTATACATGTGAGTAAAAAACGGTACACGTGAGTTTTTGGTGAACTCCGTCCAAATTCGATTTTCTCTTAAAATTTTATGTAGGTCCCGCCAAAACTTTGATTCTTTTTCAGATAGAAAAACACAATCGACATAGTTTTATCTAGTAATGCAAGTTGTACGGATTCAAATAAAAATAACCAACATAGTTTTACCTAGTAATCTGTTGTATTTTATTTTATTTTTAGAGATATTTAATAACTTGTGTTACAGTATTAAAATGCATAGTTATTAAATATAAAACATAGAATAAAGCATAATATATTATATTTCTTTTTTTATTCTTAGTTATAGTTCCGTTTCATAATATAATCAGGCCCGATTTAGAGTATAAATAAGTGAAACCAGATATTAGGGTAGCAATTTGAAAGGTGCAGAATTTTTAAAAAAAAATTATATATGTATATATATATACATATATTTTTTTTAAAATATTACAGATAATAAATAAAGTTTAATAGCTTTTTTAGATATAATAATACTTGTTAAACTTTTTTATTAAAATAATAGTTTGTTGAATTTTTAAGTAATATTTATAGATTATTAGATAATTATTAATAAAATTCTAATTTAGATTATATTAAGATTCTAAATAATAGAAATATGCAACAAAATGAACCTGAATTTCCTGTGGAAAAGAAGTGTATAGCTAGAAGGAAAAAACACTACGATGATGACATAGAGTTAGGTGATGAGGATGTGTTATTAGCACCAGAGGTGAGTTTCATGATTGATTATTTCAACACACTCATAGATCAAGCTCTAGTTTTTCTTGAGTCCAGATTTGAAAAATTTCAAATGTATGAACAAACTTTTGGGTTTTTGTTTGATTTAAAAATAACTAACAACAGCAAGTGATGATAGTTTGAAGGCATCATGTTTGAATCTGGGAGCTTCTTTAAAGAGTGGTATGCATTCAGACATAGTTGGTGATGATTTGTTTATGAAATTAAAAATTCTCCGGAATTAATAAATGGAAGTTCGGAAACATATTGAAGTGTTTGATTTTTTTAAGAAAATGGGAACTGCTATCAGAACATAGAAATTATTTATTGCATATTGTTGCCATTCCAGTATTTGTCGCAACAGCTGAATGAAGTTTTTCAAAATTGAAGTTGATAAAGAATTATTTACGGTCTACCATGTCACAAGAGATATTAAATTGACTAGTTTTGTTATCAATTGAGACAGTTATGGTTGAAAAACTTGACTACATGAGTTTGATGAATGATTTTTCTAGAAAAAATGCAAAAAGTTATATTTCAACAAGAATTAGTTTTTTCTTATTGTTTTTATATTTTTATAAACAATTTATGGAGTTTGAGATTTTTATATGAAATTTTAATGTATTTTATATTATTATTATTTTACAATATTAAATAAACTTTATAAAAGAACATAATTTTTATATTCACTTAGGACAACAACAAAACGTTACTCCAGCACTGAATATAATTACAGTTTTTCTTGTATTTATATACTCTAATTATTTATCATAAATCGAGTCTTTATAAGTCATCCCTTTCACGGAATCAAATACCGAGGAAGTAAAGAAAAAAAACTAAATAATTGACAATAAAATGAAAGCCTC
Source organism: Sisymbrium altissimum (assembly GCA_900406495.1). Classification (NCBI taxonomy): domain Eukaryota; kingdom Viridiplantae; phylum Streptophyta; class Magnoliopsida; order Brassicales; family Brassicaceae; genus Sisymbrium; species Sisymbrium altissimum. The sequence continues at coordinate 3,662 of OVBI01003481.1, forward strand.
CACTCACTCCCACTCACACGATGGCTTCTTCTTCCTCGATTAACTTAACTGTAAGAATATCTTTATGTGTGATATATGTGTCTTTCGGTTTAATAGAAAGATCAAGTTCATATTAAAGTTAAGAATTCTAATATAAAAAATGATATCAGTGATGAATTAGTTTCCATTAATGTCATTAAAATTTGAGTGTATTGATAATCCTCTTCCCTTACCTTATACATTATATCTTTATATATTAGATGTATATATATATATATAGCAAATATAATTATAGTAAATAACTCTCCTGTTACTCACCTTTCTTATTTATATATTTTTAGGTGATATTTGACGAATAGATGGATATACAATTGATCAGGTGCTTCGGAAATTCTTATGATTATATTTGATTTTAAATATTTATTTTATTACATTACTTGGGGGCTGCTTGGTAACATTCTTTTGAGGCTGTAAAAAAATGAAAGATTTTAAAAAATGTTTTTTGCCAAGCATGATTTAGAGACTTTAACCATTTTAAAGTTTTAAAAGTCTAACTTTTAATTTTTTGTCTTGTTTTTTTAAAGTCACGTTATGTAAGCTTTGCAAGGCTTTTTAATTATTTATTATTTTTTCTCTTCGAACATTAGTTAAAGCTCTTTTGAAGTTTATATGTAAATTATTATTTGTAATTTTTGATTGATTAACTATTATTCTTTTTTTTTCTTATTCTTTTAAGATCCATTTTATATATAATTTAAAAAAATTCATTTTCTTAAAAATATATATGAGATAAGATGACAATTTTATGGTTTGACTATTTAAAACAAATCTATTTTACAAAAATTATATTTTGTCAAAATTTATCACATGAGTGAAATTTTTTTTTAAGATATAATTTTTTATGGTTTGACTATTTTTTGTTTTTAATTGAACTAGTTTTGAGGAAAAAAAATTATATACTTTTATCTACAATTAAAAAAAATTCAAAGTCAAACCCATATCCCCCCCCCACAAAGTATCAAAATACTGTTGATATAAATCAGATGAGATCAGCATAAATACAACAATGAAGTGAGATTTCTTTTTCGAGAAACAAATGTAAGAGGTATCGTAAATTTATGCATTTATTAAGTTCTTTTAAAAACCTTAATGCTTTCTAAATATTTTTTAAACATACTGACTTTTTATTTTCTAAACATCAAAATATTTTTATTGACTAAAATACTGACTTTTTAATAATCTACTATATAAAAGCACAATAGCTCTCTCCTGTGTGTGACACGTCAGCATGCCAAAGAAAGACACCTGTCGTTAAAATGAAAACGACGTCGTCACACAAAATTCTAGAAACCTTCTCCTAATCGTCCAATTCTCAAATCCTTCTCTTTGCGATTGTACTGTACAAATCTGTCCGATCAAAATCATCATCCACGGCATCCTCGACCTTCCCCTCTATCACTGCGACGGTGATTGAATGAGGCTGTACTGTATAGAAGTACCGAGACACCGAGACAACACCTACGTCACCTCCAATGTCTTCGAAGAAAGAGACTGTTTCAAGGGTTGATTGACTTGATTTGAAGAATGTGGAGTATATCCCGAAGATTATGAGCCTTTTCCGGTACACTGAATCCATATGGTCGCCGTCATAGCCATCCATTTTGCACACAGTCTATCCTCCGTGTTAACCCTCCAGCTTGGATCTCTCTTTCATTTTTCTCTCTCTCTCTCCTTCTTGTGCCCTTCGTCGAAGGAAGAACCCTAGAAATGGAACAACAAGGTAAACCCCACTTAAGTAATCTAATCGTTCATTCCAACAAAATCGATTTTTTCCTTAGTGCCTTTCTCTGGTTTACCTGAAGAAGTCAAGATCAGTTTTATGTTTGCTTTTTTTTCCTCGATTCATTTGGTCTCTTCATTGATTTGTGTTACTGTCTTTATCAGGCCATATAGCCTTTTCCATCTCTTCAAGACGTACTCTGCGTTCAATCTTCCCGAGGGCAATGGATTTCTCTTCATCGTTTTCTCAGCCCTAGGATCAGATATTGTCTCTAGGTTTGGGTATCAAAGCAAAAATAGTATTGGAGGAAGAAAAAGAATGGCGTTAACCGGAGGGTAACAACTTTTTTTTGTCTGATTAATAAAAGTGGATTATTAGTTATTGTTCAACACATGTACATGAATTTTTAGTGACTACTTATGGATTGATATTTCTCAGATGAAGATAGTTTTTGTTCTTTGTGCTTAGAGTTTCATTTGGTGATTTCAAATAGACAATTTAGTTTTTAGTTTGAATTGGTTGTTCGCAAGTTACATTGTTTACTTTTGCAACTCTTATATGATCTTCGTTGCATTTCAACATCGAATTTTCATTGCCCTTATCACGTTGTGAATAGGCTGTTTTTGTTTTTTTGTTTTTTTGTTACAGAGAAGAAACAATTATAACCAAGGGAAAAGGGTGAAGTTAGCTGGAAGAGCTTCCAAGGCTTAAAGATTATTAGAAGAACAGAACATGTCTCTGACATTGATCAAAGTGTAAGTTACTTACGTCTCTCTTCAGGTTTTTCAGAATTTTTTTTTTGCTTTTGCCTCATTGTAATTTTAATTAGGTGACTAAGGAAGTCTTAGCTGGCTTGTTCAGCAGCTGTTGACAGGTACGTTGGAACCGTAAGCTTTATTATTTCAGTTTGTTTTTTGTTTTCCCGGTGAGCAACATTGCATTTTTCTTATGAAGGTTATTCATTGTCGAATCTGTGGAGATCCACATTCAGTTCTTCACTTTATGTTTGCTGAGTTTTCTTATGACGGCAAGGTACAGCTGTTTATCTTCTTTATAAAAATTTCAACTAGGATTAAATTTACATCCATTAAGCAGGTCTATCAATGATTTCAAAAGGTTTACAAGGGTTGACTCTGATCCATCTATTATGTACAGGTTCTCACATCCTTCAGAATCAGGGAAATGGGTTCAATTTGATAACCCGAAGAAAGTGTAGACTTTCTGAGTGAGTGATATTGGTGGTGGTGACAGAGCTTCAGCCTGTAGCCATTGAAGCTGCATTCGATTTAGAATTTTAGGATGAATTACAGGTTTGTTTCAGCCTGTGCGTGAGTAAAAAAAATTTCTATTCCAAATTTGCTGTCTCGATAGTTTCTGTCAACTGAGGGAATTTTCTCTTTATAATCTAACACTTTTCAAACAGTTAATGGACTCTAATAAATGAAGTACAAACACATTTAGACTTTGTAGTTTAAATCTTGTGAGCAACTTTTGTTAATTAATGGGTTTCTATCTTTGAAAGGCATGACTCATGATGTATAATAGCTTTGTAAAGTATCTTCCACTAGAGGTCTATTTAAGAGTCAAAATTTAATTTAACCTTCTTGAAAATTTCATGCACAAAGAAGAAAAGAAGACAAACATGACGCCGCACAGTTACGTTTACGTTGCCCGAGAACTTCTCGACGAGAAGTAACAGAGAGACAAGGAGAAGAGAGACACAAACATGGTTGCAGAGGTGGATTCCATGAGTTTTGTCAACATGGTGATACACCAATCAGAAAAAGAGAGATTGAGAAACATACAACAAGGGAAGGGAAGCATTTTCTTGATCATGGAACATTCTTTTTCTTCTCTCTATTATGTAACTAGAATTATTCTAGAGCTACTACTGTCATTAGACATCGTGCTATTTTGTTGTCAAATTACATAATAATTAGTACTATATATTTTTTTTTAAAGGAATCACAATAAATTATGGTGTAACCAACGTTTTGTTTGAAAAATATCTCAATTAATATAATATTTTTAAATTGAAAATAAACTATTTTTTTCCTTGTTCAAAACTATTCAATTACCTTTTCATATATAATAAAACATATTTCGAAGACTATACAAAGTGAAATTTCCAAAGAATTATTATTATTCAAAAAAAAAAGTTACAAAAATTTGTAATTAATTTAATATAAATTAATAACTCTCAAACATCTTTATTCTATTGTCATAAACTAAATACATAATAACTATATCTTTTTGGATTGTTTCAATAAAAAAATAATTAGAGTATTTTTATTAAGCACATATATGACATTATATTCATTAAAAATAAGTGAATTTTTTAAAGAATCAAAATATTTGTATATTTGAAAAATGATAATAGTAAAATAGTAGCTACAGCAATTTTATTAAAATGACACATAAAACAAATATATAGATTTATTTATAGCCATAAAATTGTAAATATAAATATCTATATGATTTTAAGGAAAGTTATAAAATCAAATAAAAAGTATAAAAATATTTTATTTGTAAAATGAATAAAAAATATTTATAAAATAAAAACAAAAAATTGTAGAAAAAACCTGCGCGTATGCGCGGATATTCACCTAGTAATATGTAATTTTAAAATAATAGTCACAGTTTCTACAGTTTACATTACCAATCAGACTTTTATTAATATATAAAGTAAAAGTTACAGAATTTACAGAAAAAATCTCTGCAGCCAAAAGTGTAAAGTAAAAGTCTATAGTCACAGTCATTACCAAGCAGCCCCTTGGTCATAAAAGTAGTGGATTTGTTGATGACATAAGTAAAGTGGAATATTAAAAAGTTATTGGAGTTACTTAAGGTAATCTGTGTGTTACAATACGATTTACAAAAATATATACACACAGACAAAAAAAATCAATAAACGTATAAAAAGGAGTAGCAGAAGTATAAAAGATAATAATTAATCTTAATACAGTTCTTTAAGATGTTTTCAAAGATGTAAGAGTTAAGACATCATTGCAAGAGACGCAAATAAGAGGCAGCCTCATAAAAGGGAACGTACAAGCAAACATGACTGTCAACCTGTAAAACCACATGCTTCGTTACCGCTTTATTCAATTCATATTACTTTTTCTACACGCCAAAACCATGTTAAAACTCTCTTATCGCAAAACCTAGAAACTCAGAAAAACAAAAAATTAATCTGAGAGATGGAGGAAGAACTGAAGAGCTTGATGAAAGTGGGAGTTTCAACAGTAATGTCAGTATCTTATTGTTACTTCTTACCACCTAGAATGAAATCTGGGTTTTCTCGATTAGTCTCTATTCTCCCTGTATGTCTTTTGTTCCTTGTTCTTCCTCTGTTCTTCTCCTTTCAAATTTTTTCTTTCCCCACTGCGTTTTTCCTATTAGTTGCCACTGTAAGGCTAGTCCTCTTTTCCTTTGACCAAGGTCCTCTTTTTCTACTACCCTCAAATCTCTTTCTATTTACTTGTTTCACATGTTTCCCCGTCCAGCGTCAACAAAACCCTAAACCTCAAGATCAGTTGCGCACATGCATTTTCGCAATTTCAGTTGTATGCTTTGGTGTGCTGTTACATGTTTATGACTACAAAAATCTTCCTCCCATTCTGCTATTGTCCCTCCATCCACCGTTTTTATATCTTTTACTTGAAGTTTCACTAACGCTCTTCAGAATTCTGTTGACTATCGTTATTGGATGCGACCTAGAGCCACATTTCAATGAACCATACTTAGCCACGTCTCTTCAAGACTTCTGGGGACGCCGGTGGAATCTCATAGTCTCTGCGAGTCTCCGGGCAGGCATCTACACTCCTGTGCGGGGTGTGTGCCAACGGGTAATGTGTTCTGATTATGCAATGTTAATTGGTGTTTTCGCGACCTTCATAGTCTCTGGTGTGGTTCACGAAGTGCTCTTCTTCTATATGACCCGTGAGATTCCTACAGGGAAACTCGCTTTGTTTTTTTGTGTTACATGGAGTTTGCACGGTTTCAGAAGTGACGGTTAAAAGGACGGCGTTTGCAAGGAGGTGGGTGGTGAAACCGATGTTATCACGGCTGCTCACAGTGGGATTTGTGGTTGTGACCAGTTGTTGGGTGTTTTTCCCTCCGTGGATACGTAGCAAAGTGACGGAGAAATGCTCCAATGAAACCTCCATGCTCATTGATTTCTTAAGAAGCAAGTTATTCCATTTATAGATGGATCATGGATATATCGTAGGTTTTCTGTTATCACATTTCATAAAATTATTTAATAAACCGTCCAAAATTATCACATTATTTCATTGAACAAGCTTTTAAAGAATGAAGGTATGCATTTACAATGTGTGAAAGAAACTAAAACTAGATTTTGATCTCTGCTTTTAAAAAAAAAAAATTAAATAGAAAGGAAAATCTGTATTTTGAATTTGCTTAAATTTTATTAGTTTGTTTTTATATTTTTATTTTAGATTATATATATTTATATATTTGAAAGTTTTAGATGTATTAGCTATTTTATTTTAAATAGAGATGTATCATATACTTTATGATATTTTAACTTATTAGGAAACAATATTTTAATTTATTTTTCGCTCTTTTAAGCCATTTCACAATAACCTATATATCTACATATTTGAAAGTTAAAACCACAATAAACATTATTTCTCAAAAAATATTAATCTCAACTTATTTATCATATTATCGAATAAAAATAAGTGTTGAATAATATTTAATATTTATTTTTTTAAGTTTAAAATGTTTTTATCTAATTTTTAATAAATTGAAAAGTAATTGATGTATAATTACTTATGTTTTATTTTATGATTTATAAAAATAATTTTTGTACTAAGTTGTTTTAACTACATTTACCATTTGATTTAATAATTTAATTATGCTTAAGGAATATATATATATATATATATATATATATATATATATTATAGGATTTCTATTTTCTTTATAGATCAAAATTTAATGTAATAATTTATTTTAATATTTTGATAATTGTTAACGATTTTGTTATTATGAAATAGATGAAAAATATTTATTTAAGATTATTTAATAAAATAAAAATATATATCTTTATTTTTAAATCTAAAAAACACTAAAAAGATATTTGTGCATAAATTAATTAATAATTATTTCGATTATTTTACCATTAATAAAATTTGAATTATCTATAATGATATTTTTATGAAATGTAAGACAAAACTTAAGGTTAATAGATAACAATATTACTATTTTAAAATATTTGATTAAAACAACACTAGTTTTTAGAGATTTTTTTTTTGGAAAATACGACTTTAAAGCTATTATTTTTCAAAAATACAATCCAAAAAAATATTTTTCAAAATTGTAATTTGATTATTGTACCCTTAATGATATTCAACTAAATTATATATATGGTGGCATTAAAATATTGTAAACTTATATTTTAACTATTCTATGTTTAATAATATTTATCCAATTTTAATGTCAAAATAAAAAAATTCATGAGTGAAATTTTATCACTCGATTTCAGACCTGATAATGAAATATATCGCTTGTCGATCCTCGCTGGATTTGTTAAGTTTGGTGGAAATTGGATTGGTCGCCATTTCACCATCCCATTGTGAGATCCCAGCTCTATACCATCACATCCCGAGATCTTTTTGGGTTATTAATGTGAGAACAGGGAATTTGAATATAAATCCACTGTTTTTGGTAAGTCAGTTTGGAGAAAATTTTCAGCAAAATTCAACTTTTATTGTTCAGGTGATAAAGGGAATTGAGATTTTTGGGAACAGCAAGTAAAGGGGAGATTTCAAGATAAAACTGTGAAAATTTTGGTTGAAAATACTGAATAAGAAATGAATAAAATAAACAATATAAATTTATAAAAACTTTAAAAAAACTTTAAGGAAATAGATGAATCACGATTAAAATTTGATACCTTTTTTAAACTCAATAAATCGCCCCAAATGTGTGAATATTCTATGTGATCTTTGAACCTTAAGATAAAACTGTGTATCAAACTATTTTGCAACACCTGAAATATAATCTGCGAATTTAGATGTCTTTATTATACTCTCGAGACACATATATTAAGAAAAGATGTATAGGAGAATTTCTAGAATTTTTCTGGTTGCTCTCGATCAAGCGTATTTCATGTGCAATATTGAATCAGATGTGCAAGTATTTATATTGCTGAAGTTACTTGATCAGCATGGATAAGATTTATGCAAAGAGGAAAAGTATATCTAGAGATTTTTTTCTCGTTCCTCAAATACATGAAAATAGAAATATTCTGTAATTGCCAATCTTTAAAGATTTATCCTAAGATATTTTGGACTAAATTTTTCTATATGTATCAGGATTCATTTCTTTTCACATTCAATATCAATTTTTACCTATCCCATTAGGCTAGTTAATATTGGTTCCAACAATTCTCACTTGAATAGAACTGACTAAGCATATGCAAAATCAAAATACTACGCAGACGTAGTACATAGATTTGACTAATATGCATAAGACCCGATCATCACTTGGAAGTCATTGGATAATAATTCAATACAGCTTTCTAATTAATAACCTCATTGAATCGTAACCAGCAAAATACGACAGAACAAGATATGAAAGTTTCATCATTAGGGCCTATACTGAACACAACCAAAGCGTTGGCATGTTAAAGAGAAACTAGAGCTCTAAAAGCGTTAGAATGTGTTTGCTACTGCTTATTGTAGCAATGCTTTTTTAATAGCTGATTACACCTATACCATTCCCCAAGGACTGACACACTATCAGCCAAAGGGAACCCCATCATGAACGTTTTGTATAAATATATATATATA